>CM056393.1:32393708-32470347 GCA_029718625.1 Synaphobranchus kaupii | reverse complement strand
TTGTATGCATGAGGGAGGCAGTGTAGCATTGCTGGGTGTTTGTTTGTGCTGGGGGAGGCAGTGGGATGGTGCTGGGGGAGGGGGGTAGGATGGTGCTAAGGGGAGGGGGTAGGATGGTGCTAAGGGGAGGGGGTGGGATGGTGCTAAGGGGAGGGGGTGGGACGGTGTTGGGGGGAGGGGGTAGGATGTTGTTGGGGGGGACGGTGTTGACAGAGAGGCCCTACCTCGTGAGAGGAGCCTGTCAGGACGGTGTGCAGGGTGGATATTTCGGGGGGGCTGCAGGGAAGGCCGTCGTCCTCAGAGACGGTCCCGCCGTCCTCCCCCTTCTTCACGCAGATGAGGGACGGTGGGGAGCCCATCCTGATGGCCTGCTTCAGCTGCAGCTGCAGGGGGACATCACCGCTTCAGTGGGGACCTCACACAGACACCTCAACAGGTGGTCTACCCCTACAGGCCACATCGTCAACTCCATTCAGCTACACTACTCGGGTACAGTGTGTGTGTGTGTGTGTGTGTGTGTGTGTGTGTGTGTGTGTGTGTGTTGCTACATGCTGTAGCCTAGTATATTTATTTTCAGTGTTCCTGCATGAAAGAGTTCAATTTGTTCAGTTATATTACCCCTACATTCCAGTCTTCTCCTGCATGTCTCATAACACAAGTATGTACCCTTGTATATTGCAGATGTTATGGAGAGAGCAGCTATGATTTACACGTAGAAAAAAAACAAAAAAACAAAGCTGGTTAAGGACAACGACCGAGAGTTAAGGAAATACCAAACGTGCTGTAACCTGAGCACAGACGAGCTCTGCGCTCTGATGCAAGCTTCGTGGAAACGTACAAAATAGACCTTCCTTAGCAGAGCGAGGCGAGCCAACTCGATAAACTCCGGAAAGCTCTGCGGCTGCGATCCCGCTCCCAAAGAGGGGGTCGGCCTGCCGAAACATTCCCCTCCTCAAATGAACCGAATGTGCTCTGACAACAGAACCCACGGCACCTCTCCCAGCCAGTAAACCGGGACTCTTATTAGCGTCTCCCTTATTTTCGTGTTATTCTTGGGGCGGCGCGAACATGTATTTGCAGGACGGGTCAGATCGTCGGTATGCTGTGGTGAACCTACCTCAGATGGGACCTGGCCTGCTGTAGCCCTGAGTCATTTTGGCAGCCCCTCCCTGTTTCAGCACAGGATCTTGCTACTGGCTCCTACTTCAGTGGGCGGGGCCAACAGACACAGGCTGTGGTAGAATCGGTGTCCTTGGACTTACACGTGAGCTGCTTGTTTTCACACAGAGTGTGCGCTACCAGGGCGGTAGTGCACATTATCTCATTCTTGCCGCCGCGTAAACACGGCCCTGAGCTCTTGTTGCAAATCCCCGTGGCGCGGGTCGAATCCCCTCCCCCCTCCCATAGCGCAGGGAATGTTACCTGCAGAGACTTCACCTTCCCGGGAATGTTGTCCTGGGAGGACGCGAGGCCGTCGTCGTTGGGCTCCGATGATTGCGAATCGGAGACGAAGACGCTGTCGTGAGACATGGCCTTGCTTCCCATGTTAATCTTTGAACTTTGAAGGAAAAAGCGAAAGGAAATCTCATAAATATTGAAAGAATTTTCCAATCTCAAGAGCTTAAGTTGACTACATCAGTCTTATTATCTTACCCTGAGTGTGGCTTATACGATATGATATGTGGCTTTGAATGAATCCTCAGACACACTCTGAGTCAGTGCCCAGCTTCCAAAGAAAAAGTCAGAAAAGTGAATCACAATCAGCGATGAGGCAGTATGCCTCATGAGTGCAAATTCACTTAGATCTACCATATGAAAATAGTCCAAAAAGCAGTTGGTTTATTATAAAGGCGAGGAAGGCATGAGTATGAAAAAGTATGAGGAAGGCAGACATTTTATTCCCTGAAGTATATCTCCCATTAGGAGAAAAACGTGCCTTTAACAAGCACAACGGAGGCCTTCAGTGGCGGTAACTGAATCGTTGTTTTTTACTCCGTATTCTGAGGGGGGTTCTACGGCTCGCGTGTTGAAAACCAAATAAACTCCTCAGCCCTAAAATTTCCACACCACTTCAGCGATCAGTTTGATTGGCATACCCACCCTGACTTACATTTTATTAATGTAAAAGTCCCTTTGAATGCCACCAGTGGAGACTGAACCATATCACAAGTATCAGAAGTATGTGACTATTGGAATTCTCTACCGGATGCAATGAGTCCTTTGATTTGATCAGAGCTTTTAAACAAGTCGCAAAGCATTTGGCCAGAGACAACCGCTCTCTTCATGTGACTGCAAACACGGTCTTACCCAGAATCCTGGTCTGCATCTGATTGGGTGGCCGTGGCCTCGGCACCGTTGACATTGTCGCTGGATTGGCTGGATTTCAGAAGGCTCTCCCCAGTTGGGGCGGGGGCCTCTTTTCTCTTCTTCTTCACAAAAAAGTTCTTGAATGTCTGAAATTTGGACTTCTTCTTTCCTGAAATACAAAACGTTTATTAATCAGCATGCCTAGATTTTGATGCCACTGAATCCAGGGCTATTTTCATAGGTCATATAAGTAGAAAAAAAATGATCACATCATTAATTTACGATCACAATTTTTTTCAATGCCAATGCACATTCACAATTAGGCTCATAATAGTCTATACTTGCTAACACACTCGGCTAATCCTAATGTCGGCCAGGCACTAATGACTGGGACAAAAGATTCAGACAGGTTCAGCCGATCAATGAGCCTACATACCGTTCTCATGCTTTTGAAGCACAGTAACACATCTACCCCCAAACTCATTCAACTGTAAGAGCTGATTTCATTATACGGAAACAGAACTCCACCCATTATACTGCAGAGCTGTAATAGAAAACAGCAAGAGGGCCTTATCTTAAACTGGCCGGCCAGACTGTGTTTGAAATGTAGAAATTTACTCTTGGAACTACCACTGAAAATGCCAGACCCTGACAGAAGATCACACAGTTCTTCGCAGAACTGATCTCTTGAGGAATTTTGCATTAAAAAGCATGCTCACATTTCATCCTGCAAAAACTAACCTCCCCCGCACACCTCAAACCCATGTGACCAGCAGAGGCCCAGGGCTGGCACAACATCAACTATGTCCATGACAAAGAGTTGGATCCTGAAACAACCCCCATCTCACCCCCCCTCCCCCCCCCCCCCCCCGCACCCCACGCTTTGTATTCTCACCCACCTGAGCAATAAAAACCATGAAATCCTCCTCTGTCATTACAGCCACTTTAACTGCTCCCTCATGCGGTCTAAGAAGGAGAGTAATATACCTTCTGAGCAGTAATAAACCCCAGATTGTATTAATGAGAAGGGTGCTAAAATACTCCCCGCGATTTCATTACCATTAGCACTCTTGTGGAAAACTCAACACCTCCACTTTGCGGCTCTATGTACTTTCCCCTCCGTAAATACATGTCACCTGGAACCTTTAATCACTATATTTATTTTCACTGTGCCCTAAAAGGCGTCGCGCAGCATAATGGCTTGCAGAATCATATCTGCTGATACAAGGCGGTGCTTCCTGTAACGTGTTGTTCCTCCCAAAAGTTTACATTCAGGGGAGAAGAAAGGCCAGTTCTGACAGAAAAGGTCAAGCGCAGACCTTTTGTCAAAAAAAGCACACCACCTTTATTATGTGCTTCCTAGGCCCCAGAAGAGACCGGCGGAGACTATATTTATATATAAATCCAGACAATCCCTCTCTATGTCCTGAAAACACTCAAGATCCAATTACAGACAAGGTTTGGCAACATCTGACTTTTTTTTTTAAAATGAGGGCAGTCAGAAAGGCTGAGGAAACCACCTCCAGGGCAAAAAAAAGAAGAAAGAAAATTAAAACGCAGCCAAGGAGGGCGACCGCAGCGTGCAGTCCACATGAAAAGACGGATTTGGACGGCAGAACGAAACCGCGCGCTGTCCTTTCTCTGGCATCCAGGCGGGCTACCGTGGTTTTGGCGGCAGAGGGGCCACGGGGTTCCGGGGCCCCCGCTTCGGGAAGGTCCCCGGATCCGGCCGCGGCGCGAGCGGCCCGCTCGGCGGGAAAGCCCCCGCAGAGACAATGGGCCACCTCTGCTTCCACTTAATCACCAGATTAGATTAAGGAGAAAACCGTTTAGGGCTCGTTCTATGAGAGCCTCCACTGTCAGGGAGATTAACCAGGGGCCGGGCCTCTTTAGTGGGAGCGCCATTCAAGCGGTTTAATTCAGTTTCTTTGCATAGCAGAGGCCATTCTTTAAGATCACTCGTGTAATTACATAATTCATCCAGCTCTACAGTAATAAGTGGCCACTGGTGCAGGCCACAGGCACACTCGAGACTAAGCATTAGACCTGAGACGGGTGTCGGATGTCTTCCTCCAGTTTCCGTTTGTATGCAGAATCTACTACTCATGTTGCTCTTTACAATTTCTGCTCTACTGAGTATCACCTGATTGAGTGAATGATATGTAGAGACAGCAGCTGAGCTGGATCAGACCCCACTCACACAGACAGGTGAGCAAATAAAGTGAAGCAGTAGTGCAGACCGCTGGCATGAAGAGGGCTTTCTGGTCACATTTGAGGGGTCACTAAGCCGGTGGCAAATCCCGTCAGTGCCACACTTGATAAGGGCTGGCAACACCCTTATAAAAATGTTTTTTATTATAAAATACATTTTTTTTAAATAAGGGCGGGCCACGAGGACAATAGGGTACATGCACCGTCAGCCAGGATACAGTGAATTCTCCACCATCGACAAATAATTTATTTTAATGGACCTCGATCTCCCCGTTATGACTTAAATCCAATAGAGGCGATTATCTGTCCTGTAAGTGTGACACATCCTGAAGGAAATGGCTAATCCAGTTGCCATTTCCTCTCCAGCGACTGGGCATGTCTGACCTTGCTGTAGACGCCTTCCCCACTCCACCCAGCGCAGAGGTAGTAGGCAGAGCCAGACAGAGGTGAGCTTGTTTTTACTCATTTCACTTCTTCACACACTAGCCTCGCCTTTTTGTCCCAAGAGACGCGTGTGCTACGTAGCGCTGAACATGTCAGAATTATTCTAAGCATTCTTTTATGTGAAAATAACATCCACTAAAGTACAGCCACATAAATATGTGTAGACAGCTTCATCACTCAATGCACAATGAAAGCATCAACCAAAGTAAAGTACTATAGTCCATGGGTATTACATAAATCCACAGGAGAATATAATGCTGTGCAGCTGACAGCATAAAGCCTGACTGAAGGGTTATGTATTCATTAGAAAATAAGGAAGGCAAAACAGAAATAGCCTCTCTCTCCCAAGTTTTGATTTGCATTCCAAATTTAGGTTAAGCAAAGAGCATAATTTAAACTCCACAAATTGTCTAGTGCAGGTTTAATGACAAAAGAAAAACACAGGGTAACTGCTGGTAGATCTACATTAAAATCATTTATACTTGGATTAAATATTTTCCTTCCTTTTGAATTTTCAGACACTAGCTGAATTTCTCACAGAGGACTGAATTTCAAACACCCAAGTTTCAAGCTTTATTGAAACACGACACTAACGTTAAATATGAAGTAGACCACTCATCATCTTTCAAAGCACAGCCTTACATGTCCTTTGGATATACTACGCAGAAGAGAAGCCTTAGAGCATTTACCTGGACACTCCTCCGGGGTTTCCGCCGTCTCCTGATTGGCCGTCACATCTGGAGGTCCCGAGGCCATGCTGCTGTCACTGCCGGAGACAGAGAGGCGTCAGTTACCTTCAAACAGTGAGCTGAGCGGAACCTCCGTTAGACCAGGTCCCCCCATTCAAACAGTGAGCTGAGAGGAACCTCCGTTAGACCAGGTCCCCCCTTTCAAACAGTGAGCTGAGCATAACCTCCGTTAGACCAGGTCCCCCCATTCAAACAGTGAGCTGAGCATAACCTCCGTTAGACCAGGTCCCCCCATTCAAACAGTGAGCTGAGCGGAACCTCCGTTAGACCAGGTCCCCCCATTCAAACAGTGAGCTGAGCGGAACCTCCGTTAGACCAGGTCCCCCCATTCAAACAGTGAGCTGAGCGGAACCTCCGTTAGACCAGGTCCCCCCATTCAAACAGTGAGCTGAGCGGAACCTCCGTTAGACCAGGTCCCCCATTCAAACAGTGAGCTGAGCGGAACCTCTGTTAGACCAGGTCCCCCCCATTCAAACAGTGAGCTGAGCGGAACCTCCGTTAGACCAGGTCCCCCCATTCAAACAGTGAGCTGAGCGGAACCTCCGTTAGACCAGGTCCCCCCATTCAAACAGTGAGCTGAGCGGAACCTCCGTTAGACCAGGTCCCCCCATTCAAACAGTGAGCTGAGCGGAACCTCCGTTAGACCAGGTCCCCCATTCAAACAGTGAGCTGAGCATAACCTCCGTTAGACCAGGTCCCCCCATTCAAACAGCGAGCTGAGCGGAACCTCCGTTAGACCAGGTCCCCCCCCTTACAAGCCGTGGTTTTATTGCCCCCGCCCCCCTCCCAGTTTCGTGTGAGTCTGAGAGGATTCCCTCCCTCTTCTTCATCCTCTTCCTCCCCCTATGAAAACACAGTAAGTGCTGCTGTAACACCCCCCAGGCAAATCCCATCTGATAATTCTAAGTCTACAGTGTGTGGTTTGTGGCAAAGTATATCGCAGTTACGTAAAATGGGACCCGGTCGGGTAAATTGCTAACATTGCAACAGTAAATCTGTATCCGCCTTGACCACTTCTCACGACCAGCCCAGATGACTAAGAGCCTTACATAATTGCAACACAAGCTAGAGGTTAAATGGTCAACTATACAGCTGCTATCTGTAGAGAACCAGCCAGGGATCCATACTTTAGGCAATAATGCACAGATACATACTGCTGCTGCTACATCATATAACACAAGCAAAATTACCAGAGCACATACCAGAAAAGTATCAGTTTTAATCTTGCCGTCAATTGTAAGTTTCAAGAAAGACATTTCAGGCCACTGGGGAAAAAGAAGAATTGGATTCCAAGGTGACCTGGGGTGAGAAACAAGTTTTGGGTGGTGCCAAAAGTAGACCACTTTATCACAGTGGGAAAAAGGTTGACTGTTTATGACTGACACACAGAGTGCCGTGGCAGCCGGGGGGGGGTTGGGCCGGGTGGAGGGGTAAACAGCACCCCGCTAAAAGCAGAGGAAGGCGCTCTCTCTGATAAGCAGCTGCCGTCTGTGCCAGATAATCAGAAAGAGTAGTTCCCCGAGCGGCTGAACTGGATCCAGCGACGGCCTTCCACCAGGAAACAGGCCGCCTCATCTCTGACAGGCCTCTTCAGCCGCAAGGCCCCGGGATGGCCAAACAGGATGTGGCAGCAATTTAGACCCAGGCCCACCAAGCCAAAGCAGTTACTCTCATCTTAATGGGAACGATCCAAATGCAATTAAGTCCAAATGCCTGACTTCCTGTTGATATTGCACAGGAACCTGGCGGGGGCCAGAAGACAAGAATCAATCAATTCAAAGATGGGAGCTGAGGGCGGTTCACACCAGACTCTATTACTATTGCATATTTTATCAGGTGGATATGAATCACCGGGGTTATGCTTTTCTCCACATAGGAATATGAAATCACACTACAGGCCGGGATGTGAGCAGCTTATGAATAATAATTTAATAATTCAGCGTAATAAAAGGAAGGCACTCGAGCAGAAAACACTGCACAAAGGCATACCTTACAGTATGTGCAATTTTAACCAAATCCAACCATACAAGGGGGTGCGTTCGCCCACGATAAATTGTCTTCACATTTGGCCTTTTTGTGACCAATTCATTAAATTGTTTATGGTAAAAAATCTTATCAGACAGCCAATCAAAAAGCATTAGCAAAGAGGCTACCCTCTAAAACCAGCTTTATCCAAAGCATCAGGCATGATACGGTCCGTAAGCCCCAAAAGTACAGAAGTCACGGCACGCAACAGAAGATTTTCTGTTCAGGGAGAGAACTGGATGTGCTATAATAAGCAGCATTATCATGAGAGACTATTTTAAATGGATTTGATGCCTCACTTAGGAAGAGGAATAGAAGGTAACACTTTACATGAAATGGGTCTTAAGTAGGATTCACAATCCCTTAAGTGGTACACGATGCATTATAAACATTTTAATGAGCGTGCATAACCAATTACCAGTAAATGGTTTTTGTAAAATGAGTGACGTATGATATTATTTCACTACTATAACACTGCTTATCACTACACGCTTCATAACTATACTACATAACATAATAAGGGTTATAGACCTGAAGTGGTACTTTAGAATGTCCTTATCAGCTCTATGTTACATCCATATGTGAAAACCTTACATAAATACTTTATGGTAAAGAGCCAATAAAACATTTGAGTTATAATCTGATAAAGGAGTTATTATATCCCACACTTTAACTGAACTGTTACGATAACTGCATTGAATAATGAGCTTTTTTGAACTGTGCTTTCAGTCACCTGCCTCCTAATGCCAGGAAATTAGAGACTGCTACCATGATATTTCAGATATACACATAAAGCCTCCAAACAATATAAGCATCTCAGACAATATGGACTAGATTATATTACAGTATGATCTTGTATATGTATTTTGAGACAACCCAGTACCCACGATTCAACTGAGGTTTCCGGCTAATGCAATTCATATGTTTATATTCATAGCTTCTGATCCTATAACCATCCTTGACTGCATAACCCCCCCCCCCCCCCCCCCCGACACACACACACACACACACACACACACACACACACACACACACACACACACACACACACACACACACACACACACACACACACACACACACACACACACACACACACACACACACACACACACACAGTGTTAGCCATTAAGCTGAATTAACATGTTCTGTTTCTGAGGGCAGGAAGAAAGACAGTAAAGCAAAAAACAGAAACTCTTATCACACAGCACTTATATACTGTCAATGAACAAAGTGCAGCATGTGAGGGCACCTTATACCAACACAAGGAATTTAAGATGTGTTTTAAGAAATTTCTACGAAACAAGCTAAAGGAGACAAAAAATAATAATGAGATAAATCTGGGTAAAAGACGGCCCTTTTTCGCTTTACGTTCAAAGTGTCAAAACCCGGCCGCAGGCTCTCGAAGACGGCGGGTTAATTTGCCGCTGACACAGTGCAGAGAAATGCTTCATTCCTCCCCTCGTCGGCGGCTTCCGCGAGCTCGATGGGCCCCCGCACCTATCAAGCGCTTCCACGAAGCAGACACTAATTGGCCGCAGCTGGAAGCCAGCTAGCTCCGCATGGGCCGAGCGGCATGAGAGGAAATGCCTTCGCTACCAAACTGGATTTCTCCGCAATTAGAACGGATCTCAGTACGGCATGGTAAAGCTCTTCCCCCCCCCCCCCCCTCTGTGTCCACCCCTACAAATCAGTTCATACAGCAAGGCCACTGACACAGCCAATTACCCCTTTCCATTCAAAATCATTACACATGACATTGTAAAACACCACCGAGTTTGGAAATACGAGTCCCGTTTCCCCTGCCTTTAAATCAAACCGCTGATTGTGAACACATGGTTGTCAATTCCAGATAGCAATATGAGCTATTCAATATACGCTGACATTGTGCAGTAAAGGAATGTGTGGAGATGAAAGTGACAAGATTGAATACAGTGGTAGGACAACAGACCACGCTGAGAACGTCCGGACAGGAAGCACAGAACATTTTGTTCTTGGGCAACGTGTTGTTACAAAATGAGCAAATGTCACACAACAGCAACCCTTAATGTTTACAGTAACAGATGCTCACAAGGGTACAGTCTGGCAAAGAACTTCACTCTTTGTTGACAAAAAAAAGAAACAAATGAGCCCATCTGACATATTGTTGGATGAGTGCACTCCATCTTAAAATTATTGTCAATGTCAACAAATATATGGGTGCTTTGTTTCT
Organism: Synaphobranchus kaupii; assembly: GCA_029718625.1. Taxonomy (NCBI): domain Eukaryota; kingdom Metazoa; phylum Chordata; class Actinopteri; order Anguilliformes; family Synaphobranchidae; genus Synaphobranchus; species Synaphobranchus kaupii. The sequence goes on along the minus strand of CM056393.1, from coordinate 32,460,399 downwards.
GTCATGCATGTTGAATACAACCAAATATTTTACATAAAGGTTTGGCAGGAACAGGGGATTGTTTTCATTATTAAAAAGCCAAAAGAGGAGAAATCTTTCAAAAATCTTGGGTGATACTGATCTGCATGTAAATTATTCTCGTTTGCAAAGGGCATACTGGAAAGAGACTCTCTAGGGTGTATATTGGCGGCATACTTCCAGTCAGACAAGATTTTAAGCAGCTTCATTAGGGAAATCCTTTGCCAGGCTCAACACATACTGTGGTAAAAAAACAACCAACTCACCTTTGCTTTCAATTATTAATCAGAACGCTGGGATTTTAGTTAGTAACAAAAAAGCTGTTGCTCTGGGAATCATTTAAAAAATTTCAGCAAGAATGCGCAGACCACAGTATGCTTGGTTAGACTTGAACATTCCGGGATTCCGGGATTCCGGGATAATTTAGGCCCTGTCAAATGGAGCCAGAGGCTCTCCATCTGCTGACAGCTCAGGGCTCCTCTAAAAGGATGGCCATTCGTCTAGCAATGTTTCCTCTGTCGCACTAAAGAGGGCACTCACAGTGGATTCACAGATGTGAATCTTCACGTAACTGTGAAACGGGGCTCACCGGAGCTCACGGATTCAGAGACACGGTCCATGGACTAGAACACTTCTGGAACACCAATACGCACCACATGGTTGCTATGGGCTAGTGGGACGTTGTGACAACGGGATATGTTCCAACCTCTGGGAGGGAGACGTACGGACGTGAGGGCCAGCATGGTGGACAGTTCCCACAGCTGGCCTGTCCCATTTCCTCCCAACCAGGACCTCCGCATGTGGTCCCCATGCCCCTTTGACCTGCCCCCAGAGACCCATTTTCACAAGAGAAAATCTCACTGAATGTTCCCCAGTAGAATTAGAGCCCTAACAAGCAAGCAGGGGCTAATGGACTAACCTTGGATGGCTTCCAAAGCTAGCGCTTGGCAATGACGTCCTTAACTCCATTTCCTAACTTTTGTGGGATTTCAGCAGAGAGAGTGGGTGGGGGAGGAGCACAGCATTAAAGGACAAAAACAGAACAGTTGTAAGATTAAAGTGAAAAATGTATTTTATGGATAGATAACAGAAAATATGTGCAACAGCTGTGCGACTGCCTTTTAGTAAAACACAGCACATGTGGGGGAAATTAATCTGACCACACAAATAATTATGAAGTGATATCAAGTTTCACCTTCTCTCCTTAATTATGCAATTAAGGCATTGCTTTATTGCAGTCACTTTTTAAAGCAAGCCTCAAGCTATCATCAAACGACATTCTTTGTTTGACACATTTGTTTTGTTGTGACAGTTCTCTCTTGAAAGCCTTAAGATGTTGTGTCACCTCTGTTATGCAGTCAACGATTACTGAATGTCTTACACAGGCATCTGAATAAGACATCAATAATACCTTGATTAGTGATTACATACGGTATACTGCAATACCATCTGGCCTAAGTCTTTCACAGCTGATGTTGACAAAACCATCACCCAATGGCATGTAAATTAAATAGGCCTTTAGCCTATCCTATGGATTAGAACACAGTTGCTCATATAACTATGAATACGTCCAGCATTCAGTATTGTACACTCAATAGATTAATCTTTGCATATTAGCTACAAATAAATCAATACCATATATGTCACTGGAGGACAAACAAGATGCAACTGTTTTTGGTTACAGGCAGTGTATGATTGAGACACAAAACATTTTCTGTAATCGGGTTCTAGATCAAACTGCAATCTGTAAAAACAGTGATTGCATTACTCAGCAAAAATACCACACCTAATACATTACATGCATTTACAGCTTATCTTCACAGTTATCTTCTCACACTGTTCTGATTGAGGAGAGAAAAAATAGAATGGGCCATGTTGTTCCATTTTGTTGTTGCGCATGTCAAGCCGATCGACTGAAAAATGGATGCTTTGTTTTTGCTAGCACACTTGTCATGCGTTTAATTAGAGGTTGAGAGCCTCCACTTGCCAGTAGTAGAAATTACACAGGCAACATGACATGGATATATACAGAACTCCATTAAACACAGATACTCCATTTAAACAACAGCAAAACACTGGAACTAAAATCCAATGCAGGGAACGAACACATTTCATGTGTTATTTTAGAAGGCTCACTCACAAGCCAGCAGAAATAATGGAAAACATGAGCACTCCAAAACAACAAAGACTAGAAACATTTCAACTACATATCACTAAACCCCCCTTTGGTAACTCTCTGGTAAAATAAATTAATCAGACAAGGGCTTCCGTAGTAACCTCAATAGCTGATGCTGCTCTACTACAGGCTAATCCACTACAGCAGGGTTTCTGATCCTTTACAAATAACCCTTGGTCCAATTAAATTTTGTAAGATGAGGGTCACGATCCACTTAGCTACTTATATAGTTCTAAAATGCTCTAAAACCAATTTAATTATTGATATGGAACACATCAGCAATCACTAACACCCCAGAAAGCATCATGGGTAGTTCACACAAAAAAAAAGGCCTAGGAAGTGTGTGGTGGGGTGTACAAACCAATTTAGGCCATACATATTAGGCCTTTGTAAAAGCCATTTATGCACAGTACGATTACTGCCATGAAACTAAACACATTGGAAGAGTTTTTCAGAACATATAAAACATTTTTTCGGTTCCGATTAGATACGTGTACTGTTAAATGTAAAACAATTTATATTTTTTCAGAAAACTGTCCCAGATGATGACTTGGAACACATTTTAGCTATAATATTTTTAATGCTTTTTTACCTCATTTTCTAGGGATGTCATAAACTATTGATATCAAATATTGATTGACACGTTGCTATATCAAGAAATTGTAGTAATTTGACAGATACAATGCCGTAAGTTGCATTTTAAATTCTATTTGATTCAAGGGTTTCCTTATCCTGCTTCGATGATATTTATTTTATCTTATGTATGTTCCTTCTTTTCCATGCATGAGTACTTTTGCCTAAATAGGAAAAAAAAAAAAAAACAAACGGAGCAAAACTTAGGATAAACACCCAATTTATTTTAATAAAACACTGGCATTACATATGATTGTGTTGCCATTCTACTTATTATGATTATGAGTATTATTATTTTTGATTATTATTTGGCTAATCAACAAGTGTATAAGCTGGTCTACAGCCCCTATTTTCAACTAGAGATTTGCCGATATATAGATTATCTTATAATCACTAGAAAATGTTCCCAATTATTGATGCATGAAAGAGTCATCAATGCCAGGCCTGCAATGTTCCCTTCCAAAGATGGAATGCCCAGTGGCATACAGCCTAGCTTGCGGTGCAATCTATGCAATGCATGCAGGAGTGTAGCCAAGTACCACTGTCCTCCGTATCATGTGATGTCGCCAGCTGCCTCTTTTCACACTGCAGCCCATTAGCCCGTGGTATTGAAATCACGGCCCTCAAGGTCAGAGAACTGCTGGTTATCCAACCAACCTTTCACTTGGAGGTGTCTGGCCAATCGGTAGCACTAATTGTTCACTTAATTACCCTTGGAGGAAGAAAACCAGGGCCGGATTTGGATTTGAGGTCCAGATTTGAGTATCCATGCCATAAACCAAGCATGGACAGACATGAGTCTGAGGAAGACACTTCATCTGCTGCTTTAGCACAAAGACCGCGGGTACCCAAGCAACCAGTAGGGGTCGCTAGAGAAGCAACGAGTCACGGATCCCTATCCCTGGGCGATGCTACTACCAAATATGCACTATACTGGCTACTGGCACAGTAGGCAGTGGCATGGGACTCATCTATGCCCCAGAGTAGTGCCTTCATTTTTTTGACAAAATCTGATAATCATTGCTTCAATGACTGTGTTCTGTGATGGGGTCTACAGAGACCCAGCAATGACCCAATCACAGCACAGTTGTGGGTCCAGACGGAGCGTTGGGAGAGCTTAGAGAAGAAAAAAGAAAATTCCTCCATTAATCAAAGCAGGGACATCTTTTGACATTCAGTGGGCAGATCACACTGCGAAATAAGCCAAAAGCGGTTATCTCTACCGAAAAAAACATCTCTCTGGAAACTATTCATCTTCCCGTCCTTGCTGTCACTGAAAAGAATTTGGGGAGTTTTTTTGTACAAAGGCTGATATTTATTCATCTGCTCGAGGTGATACAGCACACAACTCTGACATGCCAAACTAAACAAAAAAGTATTTTTGGACCCTGGTATGCTCACAGCAGGCTGGTAAATATCATTGTCATTGACGTCCTTTTAAAAAAGCACCAGGAGTATTATAGGCCTACTTTGACTTTTAAACCACATGTACCTCGATGCGCATTCTATTTTAAATATCAAAGGCTCAATAATACAGTCACCAAAATATGATACATCCCCAAGAAGCATATTTGCCACAAACTAATTACAATCACTAGCTTATGTGCCAGATTTGCTCATTTCTCTTCAGAAGAATTAGTCAGCAAAACTTCCTGTAATAAAGATAATATACAGGGCACTTCCTGTTGTTCCTGACCATTAACAATACTGGACTGGTTTATAAATTGGATTAGGTGTTTATCTAATCCAAGCATTTTACCAAGTATACCGCATATTTTATGGTATGCTTGGTAAAACAAAATACTTTTTTTACAATAATGAAAAATAGCCTACCTCCTATCACTAGTTGGAAATCTGCATTCAATTTTCAAAAAATGATGAACTCACTCAGATTCACCAAGAACCCGCTGCAGAAGATTTGCCATTTATTTAGTTGTAAAAATGATTTGGGACGGCTGCCTCCACACTAAAGAGTGGTGCTAAAGGTAAGGTTTTTACCTGCCGGAGGCGCTGCCTGGGACAGTACAGCACACCTAGATGCTTGGAGAGCTTATTATCCAGCCTCTCAGCAAACTGTCTGAGGTCTGCATCAAAACTGAAGACCTTCTAACATCACTCAGATACAAAGTGTGGATGGATCAGAGGAGCTGACACTCAGGCTAGCAGCTTTAAAATTCCCAGTGATGATCTAGGTAAACAAACACAGCACAACCCCAAAGAAAATAACCTAGCCTGTAAAAACCACCCCTTTCCTGTCAGTGTACCCTGGCTTTGTACCTCATGAGAGGCAAAAACTTGAAGCATGAGCAAGATATTTCAGACTTGGTAACTTGACAAAAGGAAATCAATCTTTTTTTTTTCAAGGTTCCATAAAGTAGCAGAAGCTGCAAGCCTAAATGGTAAAGCACTAAAGAGACAACAGGGTAGATTAGAGTGAAATGGGGAACATCAACAAACTTGTGCAACTCCACAGATGAAAAGCAGATGGCTGTCCAAGCCATTGGCTATGGCGTCCCATGTTCCAGAAGGTTACAAAATTTTAAACTGGCTTTGGTGAACACCGCCACACAAACCAACAGCAAAGCAATGCTCTACTCCGAAACTGGCGGTGACATCAAGACAGAAGGTACAGGTACGCCTGCATACAACCATTGTGACTACCAGGAAACGCAAGAATTCCAGAGAAGTGTGTGGTTAAAATGATCCTGATAGTATCTAGAAAAAAACCTGTTGCTTTCCACTGTAATGTTGTTCAGTACAATGACACAACAATTTTCAGAGTTGTTCAAAAGCACAAAAAAAAAAAAAACTTCTACATGAGTAATAAGAAAAAGGTTGTCCCAAGAACTGAAAATACAGGGAAACATGGGTATAGTCCTGTCCGTGTTTAAACAAGCCCTGTTCTCAGCTCTAACACAGGCACGTCTCACACAAACCAATTCTCTCATCGGCTGATTATAAATGCTTGGTCTTGCAGCCTTTATCAGATGAACAATCTAATACTTCTGCTGTCGCTTTGTGAACAAGACAATCCCCAAAATGAATGCCTTAAGAGTGTTCCGCATGGAGTAGCTGTAAATAATAGCCTTGCAATTGCTTAAGAAAGCTTTTCCCGCACACACGTGCGCAAATGCTCACACGCACACACAAACATACAAAACACACTTCCTCTTCATAAAACGAAGTGGCAAGGGCACAAAGAAAAACCGGGCATGTTTCACGTTAGATACCTCAAAAGCTGATACACAAGCGGCTAATGCAATTATGACATGTTTCAGCAACGCGAGGATATCCCCGCGTTCCTGACAGGAAATCAAACGCAACAAATGTGCCTTGTTTACTTTAAAAACCGGCGCGGACTTACTTTTCCCCCCGAAGGCAGCTATAAAATCCAGCCATTGTTTACAGATGAAGAAAGCGAGAGAGACAGAGAATGAGAAGGCAGACACAAGCTCCTCTACTGCATGCTTCCTCGGCGGAGCCCGGAGTGGAAAACCCCACGGCTGGGTGGTACTCTTCAGCCACTAGTCCTCCGTTAAGTGGCCCCACGCACACTGAGGCGCATTAAGGCTGCACCCCGGCGCACTAAGTGGCCAGATTGTGACACTGCTAACTTTGAGGGGAGCCCTTCTGCGAGCGGCCTAAAGTGGGATGGGGCGGGTTAGCTCCCCACAGTCCGCCCCGTTGCTCTTACCCGCTCCAACCCCGTCCTTTCCTCCTCCTCCTTCTTCTCCTCCCACTCCTCCTCCTCCTCTCTCCGTCACATAATCCTCACAGCCTGCTGCCATTGTCTCAGCCTGGCAGCTTTAGTGCGGATTTATCCAGCGTCTCCGTGATAATTAAGGAGGGGGGGGGGGGGTGTTGGGGGTCGCCCTGAGGAGACGTGAGGGGTGTCCTGGCTCCATCTAGTCAGACAAACAACAACCACAGCCAATCAGGTGGCCCAGGCCTCAAAAGCCTGAATCAACAAAGGCAACAGATGTCTTTATCTCCGCCCCGTCGTACCAACTTTGCTAACCTTCATCTAGCCACCCATCCAGGAGAGCGCCAAGCGGCGTTCTTTCAAACTTTCACAAATCAGCCGTCCATAAGCACCGATTTATTTTTTAAACGACTGTCCTAAACAGAGCACAAAGACTGACAGTCTGAACGGCGATCATGTGGAACACGTTATCTCGCTGTAGACGTCCAGTCAGTAGAGTGACTGCTAGAAATAAAGACGCCTCTTGTTGCGATGGGAATTAGATCATTTTGATGTATGGCTAAATTAAAGCAGAGGCACTCATGAGGCACACAGACAAGCTTCTCCCTTCATCTCTGCTTCTTTTTCTGGACTGAAAAGACATTGGCTAATCAGGGAAAAAACAAAAAAAAACCCAACTGCTCTGCTAGGCCTTTATCCAAGCCTCCCATTCTCTCAAGAAAAATATGTGTCCATGTAAACAACTACAAGACCAAAGTCTCCACTACATATTTGTGGCATTTGAAAATTAAACATTTTTATTCAACTGAATACAGAAAAAAGCTAAAAGCCTGACACTTGGCCTGGCAGACACGACAGGAAATCGCAGTCTGTTTATAAAATGTGTTTTGCCAAAAAAAAGAAAAGAACAGGAGCCTAGTTTAGTCTGCACATATTTTACAGTAATATTCAACATAATTTCATTCATATGATCAGTGCTTACTCAGATTTCATACTGTGCCCTTCAAAGCTGACATGGTCTTTAACATTTTCCCTTTTTAGATTCGTAGTGTTGGCACCATATTTACAGCAGGAGAAAAGCTACAATCATTGCAAATCTTCTGACTATCCTTTCTTTCTGGCGTAGTCCATGTAAACTGCAGATGGCAAACAGGATGATGAAATGTAGACTTTAGTTTAAAAAAAAAAAAATAATTTAAAAAAATATATAGGCCTATATAATGTAATTTTTCTGAATGTGATCCAATGTGTTACAACTTTTAAATGAAGATCCTGTCCTACCTTTACTTTCAGAGGTTTGGAGGAATGTCGGCCACATTTTTTTCTCTCGTAGGAAAAAAAAAAAAAAAAAAGACGGGTATTTCCTGAAATATTTTCCACGCTGAACCAGCACTGCTCAGGAGACCATGGTCCATTTATTGAAGACTCACTATGAACTGTATCGTCATTAAAGCCTGGGTGAGGATCCGTTTCACATGCAAACTCAGGCCGCAGATGTAGCCGAGACAATCTCTCAATCCTATTACAAATATTAAGCACCACCTTCTGGATTTTTCCCACAGTACAGACAAACCATACAAAATACTGTCAGCGTTCAATGAAAATATTTATACAGGTTTAGGCCCTGAATCTGTTACGTAAGCCACGTTTCATTGAAGAATGTTTGAATCAGACAGCTGCTTACTTTGACTTGAAGTTTACTATAATTGCACAAAGATTTCTCAGGTGTTAGAGGACATGGCATTATCACAACATGCATTCTTAAGGGGAGGAGAGAGTTCTTTGACATCCTTTGCCTAGCATGTAGCCTAGCCTATAGACTTCTACAAAATAATTTATCCATAATGTATGGCCCTGATCAAAATACAATTTTTTCTAATACAAGCACAGCACCAAATAAAGGTATTACTAATGTCCCTCCTGACACTTTAAGATGCACGAGTTTGATTGGTTAATACGCAGTTTCTTATCCTGACTGACTGCTCACAATGTCTTCTCCCTGAACAGGCAGACGCACAATCCACGCAAGCCGGACCAAATGGGGCCCCGTTCCTCCCTCCGATCCCTCGCCTCTTCCACTTTTCACAGACTCTACTTTCTTTATTCCTCCCCTGCAGAATGATGTTTCTTTACTTTAGAAAGCCCTCCGAATTCCTGCTCACATCTGGAACACATCTCCCGAGCCAGCGCTCTACCCAAGATGTAATTAAGGCCATGTACGGCGAACTGTAAATAACCAGAAAATAATACCCTAGCGCGGAGGAAAAGGCTGAAATCGGCAAGGACGGCAGCCATGGCGGTGGAAAGAAACAGAAACACATCGGCGAGATGCCCGCGTGAAAAAAAAAAGCAACCTTTCTCCGATTTCCTGTCGCTTTATATGGCTTTCGGCGTTGACCTCCGAAATAACCCGTCGTGCTCCATCGCTCACTCTGTCCCGCATTCTCCATGAATTGGCATCCAACAGGGTTTTACTGCTCGGTAAAACACAAAACCCTTTAGCCTGCATTTTCCTACATTCTCAATCATTTCATTAACAATCCATTCTCTTCCAGATGGTTTAGGGATCATTGTGTGTGGGCAAAAGGGGACACGCGAGGGGAGGACCTCTGGAGGTTTTATGAGGCATGGCTCCTATAACCAAATGACTGCACCAGTGGTTTTATGGGACTTTTTTTGTTGTTCTTCTTTTTCTTGGTTTGATTTATCCTAAACTGGCCTGCCACTTGTTGTTATTTTAACACTTGCTATAAGGAATCTGGTACCGCAAGAACTGTGACAACCGTTTCCCCAAAGAAAATGGCAAACTTACTGGTCAGTTGAGATTAATATAGATCGAGGAAAACAGCCTGTCTTGACTGCCAAACCCACTCAGCAGGCCTGCCCTGGGTTGAACAACAGCATGGAAACTCCAAGCTCTGGGATTCGGGTGACAAAAGTAGAAAACCACGCCATCCCCAACCCTGCTTGTGAGAAAAAGAAACACGCTGGACTCGGAACAGCCCAGTCACATGACCGGTGATATCCAAGATGGAAAACATCTCCCGACCAAGAAGGAAAGTGTTTAAAACTGTTGTCACTTTCATTTGAGCAAATCATATACTGCAGCTGGTCAGGTGGCAGTGATGGAATTGAGTGAGACCTGATCACTCCATCTGTGGAAATGTAATGCCACAGACGCTTACCCAGAATCCTCCGGAGTTCTGACACTATAGGCTTCCTTTTACAGCAAAAGGATTTCGTAAGCAGCTCCTCTCTCTAAATACTACAGAGGAAAAACAGCTGAGGATTTACGCTGCAAAGGCTTGCTAGCCTTGATTACTTGCCAACGCCTTAATTACAGTAAGCATCTTTAGCTGTAGCCATGGCTTACAATGGGAATGGGGCTGATAATTAAAATACAGTGCCATCCACTATTATTGGCACCCCTGGTAAAGATGAGTAAAAAGGGTTATACAAAATTCACCGTTTGGTGAATTAGCTTAAAGGGATGGTTCGGAATTTTGGACATAATGTCTCAATTACGACTTACCCATGATGTAGCTGATTGATGGAAACCATTTTCAGCTAATTCCATGCTGTCCCTTCTTTTGGACATACACACGTTGCTAATGCTAGTGCAACTCTATGGCAACCGGTAGCATCCACTACCAAATGCACTTAAACACTCCACAGTGCACCCAAAGCAAATAAAATACGACGACAGTCTATTTAATAATAATTTTTAACAAAACCACATGTGCCACAATTATTGGCACCCCTGCATTTATATATATAATAAGTAATCATTTTTTATATTTGGTCGCATATCCTTTGCATGCCATGACTTCCTGATGTCTGTGACCCAACAACATCAAAAGACTCTTGATATCTTATTTTCTGGTACTCTTTTTTTTTAGCCAAGTATGATGCCACTTATATCCAGCAGTAAGAAATCTGCTGCTGGCATCTCTCACATTCTTCCCAGTACTTCAAGCCTTTTGACAAGCCCTGAGGTGTGTGATGCTGGGGCTTTCGGGCTCGAAAGAGTCCCCCGAAAGCCTGCCCCGGCGGACTGACGAATTAAACCACGGCCTGCCAGGCACATCTGCAGCGAGCTTTGAGATTTCCCTTTGTTTTTGCTCCACCCCATCACTCCAGCATCGACACACAGTGCCCCCTTCACACAGTGTTAGATCACAGTTGGCCAAGAATCAGCTCCTAATACATCACCGGGAGACGAGATCGCAATCAGCCACTTGCACAACCAAAGGCTGGAGCTTTGTGTTTTTTTTTGTTTGTTTTGCACCTTTGAGTGAGAGCAATTTCAAGTCAATCCATATTAGAACCAACCTTTCCAATGAAAACAATACAATGGGAGTGCATAACTATAAAATATGTATAATCTTGGTAAAACATACAATATTTTACCATTTTGTTGTTCGTGCCCAACATACAACAAGCTAAAATGTGTCAATCACTGCAATAATTCATCTGAAAAGCCCATCGATAATTGTGAAAAACATGTGGTAGTGAGCACTGATCTCAAATTTGGTGAGGAATCAGAGCATGGCGGGAAAGTTAAACCTCAGTGAATGGTGGCCATTTCACACAGGGCACGCAGCAGTCCAGACATTTTAGATTTCCTTTGATATTGATCCATTCCACTAACTAAACACAGTGGAGCTTTCATGAATTGCAGCGTGATGATGACATACTGTAACAAGAACCTTCAATCCTCAAATGCATTCATCGATTTCCATTTTTTCTGATGTGCTTATCAGTTTTCTTTATTCTGGTGATAATATATAATAATATGATATACACACACACATATACACATATATATATATATATATATATATATATATACAGCCAAGCCGGAAAGTCTGAACACTCCTTTCACCTTCTCCACGTTTTATTACGTTACAGACTTATACTACAATAGATTGAGTTCATTTTTTGCCTCAAACATCTACACAGCCAATAATGACGAAGTGAAAACAGGTTTTTAGAAAATATGCAATTTTATTTTACTGACAAAAATAGGTTATTTAGGGGTTACATATCTCTACACACCCTTAGCCTAATACGTGGTTGCTGTACCTTTGGCAGCGATTACAGCTTCAAGGCGTCTTGGGAAAGAAGCTACGAGCTTGGCACACTTGTTTCTGGACATTTTTGCCCATTCCTCTTGGCATATCCTTGCAAGCTCCGTCAAGTTGGATGGGGAGCGTCGGTACACAGCCATTTTCAGCTCTTTCCACAGATGTTCAATTGGATTCAGGTCTGGGCTCTGGCTGGGCCACTCAAGGACATGCACAGACTTTCCAGAGGTCCAGAGCACTCTGGAGCAGGTTTTCTTCAAGGATCTCGGTGTACTTAGCTGCATTCATCTTTCCCTCTATCAGGACTAGTCGCCCCGTTCCCGCTGCTGAAAAACATCCCCACATCATGATGCTGCTACCGCCATGCTTGACTGTAGGGATGGTATTAGATGGTATTAGGTGATGAGCGGTGCCTGGTTTCCTCCAGACGTGACGCTTGGTATTCAGGCCAAAAAGTTCAATTTTGGTTTCATCAGACCAGAGAATCTTGATTCTCATGGTTGAGAGTCCTCTAGGTGCCTTTTGGCAAACTCCAAGCGGGCTGTGATGTGCCTTTTACTAAGGAGGGGCTTCCTTCTGGCCACTCTACCATAGGCCTGATTGGTGGAGTGCTGCCTGGATGGTTGATCTTATGAAAGGTTCTCCCATCTCCACAAGGATACGCTGGAGCTCTGTCAGAGTGACCCTCGGGTTCCTGCTCACCTCCCTGGCCAAGGCCCGTCTTCCCCGATTGCTCAGTTTGGCCGGGCGGCCAGGTCTAGGAAGATTCTTGGTGGTTCCAAACTTCTTCCATTTACAAATGATGGTGGCCACTGTGCTCTTTGGGACCTGTAAAGCTGCAGAGATTTTTCCGTACCCTTCTCCAGATCTATGCCTTGACACAATCCTGTTTCTGAGGTCTGCAGATAATTCCTTTGACCCCATGGCTTGGAGTTTGCTCTGACATGCACTGTCAACTGTGGGACCTTATATAGGCAGGTGTTGGCAATCCCCAATCATGTCCAATCAATTGAATTTATCACAGGTGGACTCCAATTAAGTTGTAGAAACATCTCAAGCAGTGTCAGTGGAAACAAAATGCACCTCAGCTCACTTTTGGGTGTCATATCAAAGGGTGTGCACACTTGTGTACATATGATATTTTACATTTTGATTTTTAATAAATTAGCACAAATGTCTAAAAACCTGTTTTCACTTTGTCATTATGGGCTATTTTGTGTAGAATTTTGAGACAAAAAATGAACTCAATCTATTGTAGAATATGTCTGTAACGTAATAAAACGTGGAGAAGGTGAAAGGAGTGTTCAGACTTTCCGGCTTGACTGTATATATATATATATATATATATATATATAGCCTATTGTTCTATATATACAGCTGCACTGCTAGTACAGTAAGTGCTGTTAAAGACCTTGTTCATGTTGTAGGCTAGAGCAGCGATGTCACATCTGGGATTCCTGGTGGAATTCCTCTTCCTGTACGATGTATTCATGACAACGGATTCTCAAAGGATAGCTCTCAGTTTACTGTCCCCCCAAGCTATTCAGAGGACCTCGTGTAGGCTACCGGATGCAAAATCCACGTGAATATTACTGCGATATGGAACAAAATTATTTGAATCTAAAAGGCCCTAACGACCTCATGAATCCGCCCCTCGTTCAGCCTGTGTCAATGCCCATCTCGCGTACAGTCTAACACCCCCACCCAGAATATGTCTTCAACTAACGTTACCTGGTCAAATTGATATGCAGAACATTTTGGTTTAATAACGCGAGACAGCATCTGTTGATGAACGGATTTCAGCAATAGACATAGGCTACAATGTATGTTCCAGAACAGTTCAGATAACTTTGAAGACTATATAATAATAATAATAATAATAATAATAATAATAATAACGTTTAAAAAAGAATGAGCCCATTCTTTCGTTCGGTTCCAGTAGGCTATAGGCTACAAAAGAAGCTGACAGTGAGAAAACTGTTATCTTCGTGTATGCGCTAGTTTTTGAACCACACTCCGGCATGTTAACAAAAATGTTAGCTTATGTTTGAACCCACATATTCATGAATCAGTTTTTCGACGACAGCTATTGTTTTACATTCGGTTTTTCAGATTTCATTAGCAACACTTTTACCTTGCTATCTTCGGTTGAATCATGACTACATTGCTGTTGAAAAAAGTTGAAATCACTTCGAAAATACTATTGAAGTCTAGCTTTGTCTAGTGACAACACGCGTTCTTCTAGCGATAGCGGCAGCAGCAACAAAAACAAAAAAGATACTTACATGCTAGATTACACTGCAGTGCGAAGTCTTGTTCATCCATAAAAGAACCAAAACAGCAATGGTAAGTAATTATTACATTTATCCTGGCGAAGTCTCGGGAGAAAGAACTAGTACCGCCCTCTGCACTGCAAGGAAGTGAGTGAACAGCATGGAAGTGCATGGAAGTATAGGATAGGATGTGGAAAGATCATGCAATCTTCAACTTTCCTCTCAAAGCATATTGCGACAATATATATTTTTATATGACGGCTTGATTTAAAACGTCTTATGTAGGCTATCTCGTACAAAGATAACACATTTGTACCAAAACTGTTGGCTACAACACGAATGCATTAAAAACGTCACTTCATGCCGGAATAGCAGCCAAATAAACAAAAAAACACACCATTTCACAGTTTTTTCCCGGCCCTTTTCGGACACAAACTACTTTATTCAGTGTTATATGGTAATTTGACGACAGCATTAGGCTACCTCATCTAATGGACTGATCTTGTGTAAATTGCTTGCTATTTAGCACTATCTAGTGGTCCTCTTGCAGTATAGCTGCACTTGTATCAATCATCCAATCTTATAGAAATAATATAGCCTAGCAACTTTTACTATTGATTTGCAATATTATAAATAGATGTAACGTTTACAATTGTTGCATGCATCAACCATTATATTGGTCAAATTATGAATCAGTTTTCATCTACTTTACTCCTAACATTGTTCTTTTAATGAGACTAAAAGTAAACAAGTATAAAGTCTAAAACAGTTTTTATATGAAGTGATTATATAAAGTGAGTTAATGATTTACAAAATTTCACCTCCTTGTTTTTCATTCTTTTATTTCTTTAAAAACCATGCTTTTTGAACCACTGGGCTCTGGCCACAGCATCGTTGGCGTAGTCATTCCCGGTGGTGCCTTTGTCCATTCCCTCATAAGTCCGGACATTCTTTTCTCCACCATTGTAGGCTGATATTCCACCTGAAATTCAGTTAATCCCCATACCTTACAGTTACACACTGACTATTGGGCAACAGTGTAGAATATTGTGTAGCGATCAGGGAATGCAGGACAATGAACACGGGCTTGAATGTTGGGTGGGGCATAGCAGTTGTAATTTAGAGCAATGGATTTAACTTGAAATTACATTTTGAAGTTATTTATGTTACCAAGGGAAAACGTTTCAGGTAAGCAAATAATGCAATAGAGAAGTGTTGAAACAGGCTTGAGACAAAGAGGTAAAACACCTTTTAATTGTTGCTCCTTGGACCAGGAAGGGAATTTTTTCTGGATCTTCTTTATGAACCCAGTGAGAATTTCAGTGCTTTGACTAATGTGCTCCTCACTATCCCACGCCCCCACTGGCGTGTGGTACCGCTTGTCGACCTAGGAAATATGAGTTTCTCATTCATAAAAAATAAAAATAAAAAACCCAAAGCAACACATCACTGATACAAACATATCACAATCTACCAGTATCTGTGTATTTGATATCTGGGTCATTTAGCATGGAAAAGACTCTTAGATTGGCATAGATATTCTGGTTGCTAATGTGCTCGCAAAAGTATTTTACAGCAAAGCAGGCCTGGTCTTTTGGCCTTGTCATCTTGGCAAATGCACCTACTCCTCTACAGTATCCAATCCTCAGTTTCAATGCCAAATAAATACGCCAGATACAAACAGGATTCAGATTAGTGGTTACTTTATTTTGTTGTATCAGCATTCCTCTGGTTGTCTTCATCATATATATCTAATAATAATTATTAACCATTTTAAAATATTTACCTATCTGACTGTAATGGAGAGGAAAAAACATGATAAAACTGTTTTGAAACTTGCACTGCATTGTAGTTGGATACATTCTGTGTTCTTAATTTGGTTCCTCTTAATCTGGATCCAGCACATTAAAGCATTGATATAAATCGACCTTTATTTCTGCCCACCTGCATGAGTCCAAAGCCGTTGCCTTTGTCACCCCAGCCATTTTTCAGAAGTCCTGGAGCCCCTGCCCTAGACTCACGGGAAATGATACCAGCAATAATAGCTGGGTCTATGTGCTGAGCCTGCGCCACTTTACTGATGATATCTTTATACTTGTTCATCCTGTTCAGATCAGTCTCTGCCAGCTTTTTGGAGGCCTCCACGCCTTAGAAAAAAATGAATTATGAAATAATTTCTGGGAATTACCTCCTGACATGTGAGTACATGTAAAACTCCAAAATAAAATCCAGGAAAAGGTGAATTATAAACGAGAGACGACAGTATATTGGTTAAGTCAGTTTTATGTAGTTAACTTCAAAGTATGAAGTTAACAAGGTTGCCCATTGTTGTGCAGTTTCCTAGTATATTACTGTATTCATAAATAAACAAGTTATTGAATTTCGCTACAGACCCTTCGCAGTCAGGCCGTCCTGTTTAGCAGTTTTTTCTGATGCACCTGTTGTTTCAACCTTTGTAATATCGCCATAACTATCGCAAGCAGAAATGGCGCATATCACAGAAAAGGCGATGGAAATGATAAAGCAGTTTTCTGTAGAGGAGATAATAGAAAGTTATCACATGCCAGGTTCAGATGATGAAAATAATAATCTTTTTGAGAAAATCTCAAGGAACATATTTGAATGACTGATGTCTCAGAGGATTAAATGATTTGCAGCAGGTCATTTGCAAACAAGAGTTAAAAGTTAGGAGGACTCACCCATTCTGTAGCACCTTGGTAATTCTCTGTCTTCCGACTGGAACTTACGCAAACCCCTCAGCTGTGTGCACTGTGTGCTGTGTTTTTACCTGGATGTGTTGGCATAATGCTGATGAACACTGAAAGTACCTCCTACCAATAAACTTAGCCAGGGGATGGGCAACCGTTCTCTTTTTTTTTTCAAAATATGTGTTGCTAGTGTTCAGGGTGGGTACAATTGTAGGCCTATTATATAATTGTATAATTGTATATATTATATAATTGTAGGGCTATTATTTAAACATAAACTCCTCAAAAAAAGTTCGGAAACGTTATTTCGGTCGATTATTCCTCCCCTTTAATAATACCAATTGGTATTGTATTTTATATCGCTGGAAAGCCTGATTAGTCACCTTTACAACGAGGTACAACTTGTAAGGATCATGCATTCGTGGAATGAGCAACACAGCTAACCGTGTGAGTAGCGGCCCAAAAAAATGTGCCAAAATCCCCTGCAATATTCTTCTGTTGGGATTCACTCTCGTTTTGAGTTGCTTGGTGGATTGGATGATTGCACTCTCCCACAGTAATAAGGAAAAAACAACACATATTGGCCATTTTTACACTTTATTCATTTTACACTGTCAGGGACCTCAGTAGCGTGTGGAAGATCCATACGCAGTCACAACAGCTTGGCACCTCCTCCTCATGCTGGTCATGACCAGCCTGGTCACACACTGCTGTGGGATGGCATCCCATTCCTCAACCAGGATTTGCCACAAGTCAGCCAACATGGTAGCGTTGGTCACTCTGGCACGTACAGCACGCCCAAGCTGATCCCACAGGTGTTCAATTGAGTTGAGGTCTGGACTCACGGCAGGCCATTCCATCCTCTCCACTCCCAAATTCTGGAGGTACTCTGTGATGATCCTGGCTCTGTGGGGGCGAACGTTGTCATCCTGGAGGATGGAGTTAGGTCCCAGATTCTGGAGATATGGGATCGCCACTGGCTCCAGAATCTCATTCCGATATCTCACTGCATTGAGATTGCCTTCAATGATGACAAGTTCTGTTTTGCCTGTGAGAGAGATACCGCCCCACACCATGACACTGCCCCCATTGAAAGGTGTCACGTGATCTGTGTAGCAATCTGCATAGCAGACCTGCCAGCACTTGAAGCTCAAAACGAGAGTGAATACCAACAGAAGAATATTGCAGGGGATTTTGGCACATTTTTTTGGGCCGCTACCCACACGGTTAGCTGTGTTGCTCATTCCACGAATGCATGATCCTTACAAGTTGTACCTCGTTGTAAAGGTGACTAATCAGGCTTTCCAATGATATAAAATACAATACCAATTGCTATTATTAAAGGGGAGGAGTAATCGACCGAAATAACGTTTCCGAACTTTTTTTGAGGAGTTTAGTATATCATTTACAGTGCCCTCCACAATTATTTGCACCCCTGGTAAAGATGAGTAAAAAGGGTTATAAAAAATTCACCGTTTGGTGAATTAGCTTAATCTCACACAGAAAAATTTAGAAAAACCCTACCTTAATTGTAGTAAATTTATTCTGAGAAAAGAAAATCCCTCATCAAGAAATAATTATTTTTAACAAAACCACGTGTGCCACAATTACTGGAACCCCTGCATTTAATACTTTGTACAACCTCCCTTTGCCAATAAAACAGCACAGAGTCTTCTCCCGTAACATCTAATAAGGTTGGAGAGCAAGGAATCTGATACCATTCCTCTTTACAGAATCCCTCCAGATCATTCAGAGTCCTAGGTCCTCTCTTGTGCACTCTCCTCTTCAGCTCAGCCCACAGGTTTTCAATGGGGTTTAGGTCAGGGGACAGAGATGGCCATGGCAGAAGCTTGATTTTGTGTTCAGTTAACCATTTTTGTGTTGATTTGGATTTATGTTTTGGATCATTGTCCTGCTCGAAGATCCAACGACGACCCAGTTTTAGTTTCCTGGCAGAGGCAGCCAGATTTTAAATTTCTTGGTATTTCATGGAGTTCATGATGCCATGTACCCTAACAAGGTTCCCAGGGCCTTTGGAGGAAAAACAGCCCCACAACATCACGGAACCTCCACCATACTTAACAGTGGAGGATCAGGTTATTTTCGGTATAGCCATCCTTCTTTTTACGCCAAACCCACCTTGAGTGTTGGTTGCCGAAAAGCTCAATTTTCATTTCATCTGACCATAAAACACGGTTCCAGTCAAAGTTCCAGTAGCGTTTAGCAAACTCCAGGCACTTAAGTTTGTGGTGAAATGACAGGAAAGGCTTTTTTTCTGGCATGCCTTCCAAATAATTTATTGGCATGGAGGTGACGTCTAATGGTAGTTTTGGAGACTTGATGACCCCAAGATGCTACTTTCCTCTGTAATTCTCCAACAGTGATCCCTGGGGATTGTTTTTGCCTCTCTTACCATCCTCCTCAATTTGCGTGGGGGCAAAATAAACTTGGGTCCTCTTCCAGGCAAGTTTGTAACAGTTCCAGTTGCTTTGAACTTTTTAAGTATTGCCCTAACAGTAGATATGGGCATTTTCAGTTGAGTAGCTGTTTTTTTATAGCCTAACTTATGAAGCTCAACACACTTTTCCCTCATTTGATTTGTGTGTTCTCTTATCTTTCCCTTGTTGATGTATGAATAAGGGAATATGGCCTCTGTGTCACCTCATGTTTATACCCCAGTGAAACAGGAAGTCATGGATTATTGCTTGAAAGTTCCTAAACACTCTGATATTTTACTTTAAAAAGTAAAATATAAATGGAAAAAATTCTTCAGTTACATTTTGTTCATAAGAATTTCTAGGGAACATTGTGGCACATGTGGTTTTGTTAAAAAAATAACTTTCTTGATGAGGGTTTTTTTTTTCTCAGAATAAATTTACTTCAATTAAAGGTTGGATTTTTCTCATTTTTTCAGTGTGAGATTTTTACCAGGGGTGCCAATAATTGTGGTTGGCACTGTAAAGTGGTCATAATAGGCTACTGTCAACATATGTAAATACAATTTTTTCATTACAACACCCATTGCTATGTTGTAAATGTAATGCAATTTAAGACACTTCTACTGTGAATTGTTTCTGTTAAATCCTCAGAGTTAGGCTGTAATTTTTTGTCAATGTGAGGGAAAAGTGCTAACAGTAGGCCTAAAACATGTAAATTTAGGTTATTCACATTTATGTAAATAAAAACAAGTGCATCAACCTGAATTTACCTCCGGAATATCTTGATAATCTTAAAATCTGGGTCTTAAAATCTGATTGGCTGGAGTAGACTCAGTTAAAAGAAAAACACATTTGTGGATTTCTTCGCATATCTGCACCAAGAGTGCCACAGTCATAAATAACTAAATAAAATAATCTGGAAATAAATAAATTGGAATTAATATAGAAATGTAAATGTATGTGCAATTAATTTAATTTTAAATTAACTTTATTATTTTTATTTTTATACTATATTCATTTATTTACTTCCATATATACTTCCGAATTTAGTATTTACTTATTTATTTCCGTATATATTTCCCAACAAGCACCATCTGTCAATCAACTCGCTTTGGTCCACCCACTAAGTTCTCCTCATTCCTGTGAGGATTGAATCAACAAATCCAACGCAATTCCACACACTCAATTGCATTTATTTGTTGATTCATTGCATTTATTTGTGGACCAGTTGCATTTATTTGTGGATCTGTTCCATATATGTGGATCAGTTACGTTTATTTATAAATTTTTGAGACAGTAATACCCCCATAGGGAAATTATATTTAGACGGCATTATTAAAACTGGCCTACACACGGGTTGCGTTTGTTGTCAAAACATAATTTATAACATCCCTTGGCCCTGAGCACAGAGAAAGATACATGCCACCACCACCCCACTGGTTCCACGGTACTCGTTGTGAATGTGCAACTGGCCTATCTCTTCAATTGTTTTGCGTCATGAGCCATTTTGTTTTGAAAACAAAACTTCATACATTCAAATCTGACCGTAAAGTGAGCGTACGGCCATTTTTAGGGAAATTTCTATTTTGCGTTTTCTATCACTCCTTACACGGTCACATTCCCAATGATATCCCCCACCCTCTCTTCTGCAGACGAGAGGTCCGAGATGCCATTTCCTGAACCGTCCGGCAGAACCTTTTTCGTGAATGGTTATTTTCTTTTAAAATTTTTATCTCAGCTGTAGTTCGCAATTCAGCAGAAGCATTTTAACCCTGGTTATCCCCTGCCACATAGCGGCTTTTGCACACCACTCGCTCCCAATAAGCACGTTTATTTTCATGTTAATTCATAAGCATTTAAAGTTTACCCTCACAGAAAAATTATTTGCTTTACTGTTGCCTATAATACTGGAGAAAACCGCGTTGGCATGTGCGTTTTAAAGGAGGTGGCATTGCTAAATATAGATAATAAAATGGGCGTTTGAGTATGGTCATTCATAACGACGTGAACGCGCTTCCTAATATACGATCAAGTCTGATTTATCATATATTTACGCTCAGATCAGTGATTTACACAAGTTTGATGAATCATACGTGAGAATTTCATACGCAAACTGGATCCGTCAAATATACTCTTTTTTATCCATATTGATTCACGAGGCCCTGACAGTGTATGGTGCTGGATTTGAAACAACTGATTTTGAGATCACAACTGTTCTTTCTAAGATGGCTACGAACTGAGAATGACCGTTCCTCGATTATTTTCAATAAAAAAACTTTACATAACGTAACCACAATGTCCTGACAACGTCACGTATGGTCCAGAGAAATCGAAACTTTCCCACGATGTTGTTACAAGGTCTTCACAAGGTAATGTCACGGGTGACCAAAATATGATGTTCCTTCAACGTCGTCCGCAATCTTCGACTTTGCTTCCAAAACATAAAGCGACAAAATTATTTTTTTTATTTTATTTTTTTCTATCTTGTAAAAAGATAACACATTTGTAGTACCTCGCTCAAAGTAACTACAATATGAATGCATTCAAAAACGTCAATTCATGTCTGAATAGCAGGCAAAATGAAAAAGAACACCATTTTACCATTTTTCTGGGCCCTTATCGCAAACAAACAACTTTATTCAGTGTCATGGTAATTTGACAATAGCATTACCTCATCTAATGGACTGTAGTAAAATGCTTGCTATTTAGCACTATCTAGTGGTCTTATTGCAGTATAGCTGCACTTGTATCAATCATTCAATCTTATAATATAGAAATAATATAGAAACTTTTACTATTATGAATAGATGTAACGTTTACAAATTGTTACATGCATTAGCTATTATATTGGTCAAATTATTTAGTATGTTTTTAATCTACTTTACTCCTAACATTTTTTTAATGAGACAAAAAAAGAGTATGCCTATGGAGTCTAAAACAGTTTTTATATAAAGTGTCTGATGATTTACAAAATTTTACCTCTTTCTTTAAAATTAATTTATTTGCTTTCTCTCTTTAAAAACATTATTTTTGAACCACTGGGCTCTGGCCACAACATCGTTGGCATAGTCATTCCCGTGTCATGTCAATTCCCTCATAAGTCTGGACATTCCCAACTCCAAAATTGTAGGCTGAAATTCCACCTGAAATACATTCCTTCTTTGAATTTTAATGGATTCAGTTTATACCCACAATTTACAGTTACACATAGACTATTGGGAAACAGCATGGAATATTGGTTAGGGATCTGGGAATGCAATACAATGAATGTGGGCTTGAATATTGGGTGGGGATAGCAGTTGTAAATTTGAGCAATGCACTTAACTTAAAATTATGTTTAGAAATTATTTATGTTACCATTTCAGGTAAGCAAACAATGCAATAAAGAAGTGTTGGAAACAGGCTTGAGACAAAGAGGTAAAACACCTTTTAATTGTTGCTCGTCAGACCAGCATGGGAATTTTTCCTGGATCTGCTCGATGAACCCAGTGAGAATTTCAGTGCCTTGACTGATGTGCTCCTCGCTATTCAACTCCCCCACTGGCGTGTAGTACTGCTTGTTGACCTAGGAAATATGAAAGGTTTTCATTGTTAAAAATAAAAAAAAACAAAGTAACACATCACTGATACTAACATACCAGTATCTATGTATTGGATATATGGGTCGCTTAGCATTGAAAAGACTCTTTGGCATAGATCTCTTTGATAAATTCCTAAAATTCTCGCTAAAGTACTTTACAACAAAGCAAGCTTGGTCTCTTGGCCTTGTCAGCTTGGCAAATGCACCTACTCCACTACAGTAGCCAATCCTCAGTTTCAATGCCAAACAAATACACCAGACACAACCAGGATGCAGATTAGAGTCCAAAGCCGTTGCCATTGTCACCCCAGCCATTTTTCAGAAGTCCTGGGGACCCTGCCCTAGACGCACGGGAAATGATACGGGCGATAATAGCTGGGTCTAGATGCTGAGCCTGCGCCACTTTAATAATGATATCTTTATATTTCTTCATCCTATTCAGATCATTCTTTGCCATCTTGTGGGAGGCCCTCACCCTTTTGAAGGACATCATTTGGGAAAATGATCTACTTAATAGCCTACATGCTAGTAAATGTAAAACCAAAAATAAAATCCAGACAAAAGTGAATTATAAAAGTAAAACAAAATGTGAATCGCACTCAGAGAGATGCTATACCTGCACATGTGCTAATCTTGACCCTGAACATAATATGCACAGGGCTAAAACTTTGATCTTGCACTGTGAAGTCAGGCATTGACGGATTGGGGAAAAAATCCAAGATTCAAGTCATTGCCCAACTGTCCACATTTCACAATCGGTGTAGAATTGTTCGAGTTATGGATGATAGGGACACAAACACAGACAGACAGACACACGCACAGACAGGAGTGTAAACAATACCCCATGCATGCGCTACGCACATGCGGGTGTAATTATGTAGTTAACAAGGTCGCCCATTGTTGTGCCCAGTTTCGTACTACATTACTATGTTCATAAAATAATTAAAAAAATGTATTGAATATTTCTACCGACCATTCACAGTCAGGCGGTCCTGTTTAGCAGTTCTTTTTGATGCACCTGTTGTTTCAACCTTTGTAATATCACCATAATTGCAAGCAGAAATGGCGATTATCACAGAAAAGGCGATGGAGATGATAAAACAGCTTTCTGTAGAGGAGATAATAGAAAGTTATCACAGGCCAGGTTCAGATGATAAAATGGTAATCTTAATGAGAACCTGGAGGAGCATATTTGAATTATTGATATCTCAGAGATTTAAATGATTTGCAACAGGTAGTTTGCAAACAAATACTTTGGGTTTGTAACCATGAGCATCAGTATTAGTATTTTCTCAGAGTTAAAAGAGGACTCACCCATTCTCTAGTACCTTGGTAATTCTGTTTTCCGAATGGAACTTCCTCAAACTCCTCAGCTCTGGGTCCACTGCTTATACATACGGTATTTATACCTGGATGTCTTGGCATAATGACGATGAATACATGACCATAAGGACGATGAAAATTTAATTGCAACACACAATGCAATGCTATGTCAGTTATGTTGTTCTGTTTCAGGTGGTCCTGTTCAGAAGTTTTTTTCTGAAGCACCTGTTGTTTTAATCTTTCCATCAGCCATAGTTGCAGGTTTAGATGATAAAAACGTCACAACAGCCACTTGTCAGAACTCCTGGCACCCTGCCCTAGACTTGAATTGATACCACAGATGACAGGATTCATTAGGTGAGCCCGCCGATCTTTGATGATCATTTTTATACTTGTTCAACCTGCTCAGATCATTCCTTGCAAGCCTGTGGAAGGCCTCCACCCTTTGAAAGAGGCATGCCTGCCATTCCAATTATGTCAGAGTTTTACAGTTATGGCACCGAGTTCAGAATTAAAGGACCTGTAGTCTGTCTTATTCAGGTTTAGCTTAGTTTATGCCTAGTTAGCTAGCTACCGATAAGATATTAGCTATCTGAACAAAAACGTCTCCGACGTAAAAAAAGCCAAGTTACTCACGCATAGCCTACATAGCGCTGTCTATAAGTCCTTAATTCCAACTTGCAAAAACTAGGCCTGCCTTTAAAAGTGTTGATATCAAAATGTGGCCAAGTTACAACTAACAATATTGCCCATCGTAGCTCACACTAAATAAACTAGCTCTATTCCAAAGCAATGCTATCCAAACTTTCTTAAATTATTTAATGCAACTTGGCCCTGTGTTTCTTCATCTTAACATATGAAGAGATTGTGCCTCATGGAACAACATATGATTTCAATTAATGTTTTTAACAGTTGATGAATAATTACACTCCAGAAAGGATATGGTTATACTTTGTTGGCAAGTTTACTTTACAAAATGTACAGGTTTTAAAATGTTAACTGCTGCTACAGATTTATTTACTATTCACAAGCAGAGACATTTATATCAAGAAACATCATGTACAATAGAGAAAGGGTGGATGAACACCAGCATTGTAGGCTGATATTCCAGCTGAAAGACATTCCATCTTTGCTTAGATTTGAATTTCAGTGGTATTTAGTTTATAACTGGTGCTACTTATTGACCTAGGAAATAAGAAAGTTTGGTAGCACTTTACTTGAACCCTGCGACATAAGGCTGACATAACACCGTCATACACATGACATTGCAGCTGTCATAACATGACGTAACAAATTATGTCAGTTTATGTCAAATGACATGACTGTCATCACTTTTATCGGTACGTGTTATGACAGCTGTTATGTCACATGTTGACATGACGGCTTGTCACTTGCCAAATTTACCTACCTGTGATTGCTGAATAATAAAATAATCTGGAAATAAAAAAACTAAATTTCAATTAATATAGAAATGTAAATGCATGTGCAATTAATTTACGATATTTTTAATACGTTTTATTACTTTTATTAATTTTATTTTAAAATTTTATATTTATTTACTTTCATATATACTTCAGAATTTATTTCCCCATTTACTTATTTATTTCCGTATACATTTCCCTATTTCCCAGCAAGCACCATCTGTGAAGCAACTCGCTTTGGTCCACCCACTAAGTTCTCCTCGTTCCTGTGAGGATTGTCTCAAAAATCCACAAATAAATGCACGCAATTCCACACTTTATTTGTGGATCAGTTGCATGTATTTGTGGAACGGTTGCATTTATTTGTGGATCCATCTCATTTATTTGTGGATCAGTTGCATGTATTTATACATTTTTGAGACAGTAATACCGCCATAGGGAAATGACCTTTTGGCGGCGTCATTAAATCTGGCCTACACATCTTTCTCAAGGGTTGCATTTGTTGTCAAAACATTTCAAATTCATAACGCCCCTTGGCCCTGACCACAGATAAAGAGACACCCCCCACCCCACTGCTTCCACACAACTCGTTGTGAATGTGCAACTGGCCTATCTATTACATTGTTTTGCGTCAACACCATTTCACAATTTTTTTTGGGCCTTTATCGGACACAAATGACTTTATTCAGTGTCATGGTTATTTGACAATAGCATTACCTCATCTAATGGATTTATCTTGTAATTAAATGCTGGCAATCATTCAATCTTATATAAATAGTATAGTAACTTTTCCTGTTGATTTGTAATATTATGAATAGATCTACCGTTTACAAAGATTTACAAAAATCATATTTGTCACATTATTTACTAAGTTTTTCATCTACTTCTAACATCTTTTTAATGAGACAAAAAAACAAGTATGACATCTAAAACTGTTTTTATATAAAGTGTCTGAAGATTTACAAAATTTGACCTTGCTCTTTATCATTCTTTCCTTTACTTTCTCCCTTTAAAAACCATGCTTTTTGAAGCACTGGGCTCTGGCCACAACATCGTCGGCGTAGTCATCCTCGGTGGTACCTGTCTCCAGTCCGTCATAAGTCTGGACATGCTCAACTCCACAATTGTAGGCTGCTATTCCACCTGCAATACATTCCATCTTTGAATTTCAATGGATTCAGTTCATACCCATACCTTACAGTTACACATAGACTATTGGGAAACAGTGTGGAATATTGGTTAGGGATCTGATAATGAAATACAATGAACACAGGCTTCTTGCCAGAAGCTGTTGTAACTTTGAGCAATGCACTTAACTTGAAATTATGTTTCAAAGTTATTTATGTTACCAAGGCGAAATGTTTCAGGTAAACAAACAATGCAAAAGAGAAGTGTTGGAAACAGGCTTGAGACAAAGGTAACACACCTTTTAATTATTGCTCGTCGGACCAGCATGGGAATTTTTCCTGGATTTGCTCGATGCACTCAGTCAGAATTGCAGTGCCTTGAGTGATGTGCTGCTCGCTATCCCACTCCTCCATTGTCGTCTGCTGCCGCTTCTTGACCTACAAAATATGAAAGTTTTTCATTCTTAAAAATAAAAAAAAACAAAGCAACACATCACTGATGCAAACGTATCAGAATCTACCAGTATCAATGAATCTGATATATGGGTCCCTTGGCGGGTACAAGACTCTTTGGCATAGTTCTCTTTGATAATCTGGCTCCTTACATGCTCGCTAAAGTACTTTACAACAAAAGAGGCTTGGTCTCCTTGTCAGCTTGTCAAATGCACCTATTCCTCTACAGCAGTGGTTCCCAAACTCGGTCCTCTGGGACCACTGTGTATGCTGGTTTTCGTTCCAACCACAATTGCAATCCCAAAATCCGAACAAGCTGTTCATTTTTCTTAATTAGGTGCTTTTCATGTTTAGAGGGATTATTTACCCTCTTAAGCCACATCATGTCAGAAATAGCTATGCATGCCATGAAGAATAGAAATTCCCATGTTCCTACTGTGCTTATTGGGCTGTTTTGCAAATAGGTAACATTTTTTTTTTAAACTGATCAAATTAAAGACTGGGGTGAATCAATTGGCTCCTAATTAGGTAGTTGAAAATGTGAGTTTTTAAGTTCCCTCATCAAGTTTTTCTTAAATGTATTAACACTGCAAGTTTGGCTTGTTATCATTTTCTTTGTCTTTTTTTCATTATTTATCAAATGTTTAGTTTTAGTGGCCATATATCCACAATTTCATCAATTAGGAGCCTATTGATTCACCTCAGTCTTTTATGACATTCCATCTGTGCTTAGATTTGAATTTCAGTGGTATTCAGTTTATACCCACACTTTACAGTTACACATAGACTATTGGGAAACAGTGTGGAATATTGGTTTGGGATCTGGGAATGCAATACAATGAATGTGGGCTTGAATGCCAGAAGGGGCATAGCCGTTGTAAATTTGAGCAATGCACTTAACTTGAAATTATGTTTATAAGTTATTGTTTGTTTACAGGCTTGAGACAAAGAGGTAAAACACCTTTTAATTGTTGCTCGTCAGACCAGCATGGGAATTTTTCCTGGATCTGCTCGATGAACCCAGTGAGAATTTCAGTGCCTTGACTGATGTGCTCCTCGCTATCCCACTCCCCCTCTGACACGTGGTACTGTTTGTTGGCCTAGGAAATAAAAAAAAAACGAAAGCAACACATCACTGATACAAACATACCAGAATCTATTTATCTGACATATGGGTCCCTTGGCATGGGAAAGACTCTTTGGCATAGTTCTCTTTGATATTCTGGCTCCTAACCTGCTCGCTAAAGTACAACAAAACAGGCTTGGTCTCTTGGCCTTGGCAAATGCACCTACTCCTCTAGTATCCAATCCTCAGTTTCAATGCCAAACAAATACACCAGACACAAACAGGATGCAGTTTATTGGTTATTTATTTTGTTGTATCAACGTTCCTCTTGTTTTCTTCATCATAAATATCTAATAATAATCAACCATGTTTTAAATATGTACCTTTCTGTCTGTAATACAGGAGAAAAAAAAACACTAAAAAAGTGTTTTTGAAACTTGCACTGCATTGTAGTTGGACATGATCTGCGTTCTTAATTTGGCTCCTCTTAATCTGGATCCAGCACACTTTAGCATTGATATACAGTGCATCCGGAAAGTATTCACAGCGCTTCATTTTTTCCACATTTTGTTCTGTTACAGCCTTATTCCAAAATTGATTAAATTCATTTTTTCCCTCAAAATTCTACACACAACACCCCATAATGACAATGTGAAAAAAGTTTTTTTGAGATTTTTGCAAATTTATTAAAAATAAAAAACTAAAATTTCTCATTTACATAAGTATTCATACCCTTTGCTTTAGCGTATTTTTAAAGTATCATATTTCATATTTGGTCGCATATCCTTTACATGCTGTTACTTCCTGAAGTCTGTGACCATCAACATCAAAAAACTGTCGATATCTTATTTTCAGGTACTGTTACAAGCAATACTATAACCTCTCTGCATTTGAATGGATCTCTATGGAAATTGGGGGGTGAGACTAGATTCAGCTGTAAATTACACTGGTACAGTATGGAACACATGGCTGGCTAAATGGCTGTAAGTTATCAAGGGTCTGAGCTATCAAACGAGCCCCAAACCATCACTCTGTTGCCCGATATGGAGTAGATGTGGATGGATCACTTTAAGGGTTGTTTCTCCTGACTTTTTTCCCCATAGAGTTCTATAGGAAAATGAGTCCAGAGAAATAACCCTTGCAGCGATCCATCCACATCTACTCCATATCTGGCAACAGAGTGATGGTTTGGGGCTCGTTTGATAGCTCAGACCCTTGATAACTTGCAGCCATTTAGCCAGCCATGTGTTCCATACTGTACCAGTGTAATTTACAGCTGAATCTAGTCTCACCCCCCAATTTCCATAGAGATCCATTCAAATGCAGAGGTTATAGTATCGCTTGTAACAGTACCTGAAAATAAGATATCGACAGTTTTTTTATGTTGATGGTCACAGACTTCAGGAAGTAACAGCATGTAAAGGATATGCGACCAAATATGAAATATGATGCTTTAAAAATACGTTAAAGCAAAGGGTATGAATACTTATGTAAATGAGAAATTTTATTTTTTTATTTTTAATAAATTTGCAAAAATCTCAAAAAAACTTTTTTCACATTGTCATTATGGGGTGTTGTGTGTAGAATTTTGAGGGAAAAAATGAATTTAATCAATTTTGGAATAAGGCTGTAACAGAACAAAATGTGGAAAAAGTGAAGCGCTGTGAATACTTTCCGATGCACTGTAAATGGACCTTTATTTCTGCCTACCTGCATGAGTCCAAAACCATTGCCTTTGTCACTCCAGCCACTTTTCCTGAAGTCCTGGGGCCCCTGCCCTAGACTCACGGGAAGTGATATACGGCAGATCACAGCTGGGTCCATTTGGTGAGAATGCCCCACTTTAAGGATTATTTTTATACGTGTTAATCCTGCTCAGATCAGATTCTTTGCGAGCTTGTGTGAGGCCTCCACTCCTTTGAAAGAAAGGGATTATTAAATAATTTTTTACATAACCGACACGCCACTGTTTTTTTATTTTTTTTATTTATCCAAAATGGTATTACAAAATATAATACTTGCTTCCATGTGTGGCCTAGCCATTCATTATGTTGGGTGCACCAGCATAGCTAATGGGACATAAAAAATTACATACCAGCTCTTTTTCCCTTATACAGTATACATCAGAAGTGAGTACACCCCTGTGCAATATCACTTAAATGTCAAATGATTCAAAATTGTATCACCTCTCAATAATTGCATTATTTCTAAGTTGACAAGTAGAGTGTTTCCTCTTATGAACAATCAAAAACAAATACTTTAGAAAGACTATAGTGAAAATGCAGGCCTCAAAGTAGAAACCCAATGCATCAAAAGTGAGTACACCTGTGATCACTGACACACAAGTTAAAAAGTTACGCAATCATTTTTAATATTTGGTCGCATATCCTTTGCATGCCATGACTTCCTGATGTCTGTGACCCAACAACATCAAAAGACTCCTGATATCTTATTTTCTGGTACTCTTACAAGCGATACTATAACTTCTCTGAATTTGAATGGATCTCTATGGGAATTGGGGGGTGGGACCAGATTTAGATTTATTTATTTAAATTTAAATTATGCTGGAACAGTATGGAGTACATGGTTGGTAAAATGGCTGTAAGTCATGATGGGTCTGAGGTATCAAACGAGCCTCAAACCATTACTCTGCTGCCAGATAAGCAGTAGATATGGATGGGTCACTTTAAGGGTTTCTTCTCCTGACTTATTTTTCCATAGAGTTCAATAGGAAAATTTGTCAAGAGAAACAACCCTTAAAGTGACCCATCCATATCTACTGCATATCTGGCAGCAGAGTGATGTTTTGACACTCGTTTGATACCTCAGACCCTTGATGACTTACAGCCATTTTACCAACCATGTACTCCATATTGTTCCATCATAATTTACAGCTAAATCTAGTCCCACCCCCCCAATTCCCATAGAGATCCATTCAAATGCAGAGATGTTATAGTGTCACTTGTAAGAGTACCAGAAAATAAGATATCAAGAGTCTTTTGATGTTGTTGGGTCACAGACATCAGGAAGTCATGGCATGCAAAGGATATGCGACCAAATATTAAAAATGATTGCGTAACTTTTTAACTTGTGTGTCAGTGATCAAAGGTGTACTCACTTTTGATGCATTGAGTTTCTACTTTGAGGCCTGTATTTTCACGATAGTCTTTCTAAAGTATTTGTTTTTGATTGTTCATAAGAGGAAACACTCTACTTGTCAACTTAGAAATAATGCAATTATTGAGAGGTGATACAATTTTGAATCATTTGACATTTAAGTGATATTGCACAGGGGTGTACTCACTTCTGATGTATACTGTAGTAATCCATGGGCTGGCGTATGTTTATATAGTAGATAGTTGTAGTAATTCATATGACCCTGTAAATTGTGTGCATGTTTTCATACATTGTTAGTTCAACAGGTTGGTAATAGATTACCTTTTATGACCAGTATGGGGCTGTGGTGGACATTTTTGGCACAAGAAACTAAACTGAGGCAAATAAATTGATTATCTAAGGACGTAATATTTTGTTTCAAATGGACAATAAAGCTATGTTCATGTTTGGGTAGGTTTGGACAGGTTTCCATAGGTTTTGGACACCTATATCCATTCTCCTAATCTTTTGAAAAAGATGGAAATTCTCTAATGATGTGGATGTAAATATATTTCTAATGAGTCAAGAGTTTATCCGTTTAAGAATTTTGAGTAGCCTATCTCCTGAATTACTGTGATGCATAATTGATTTTTAGAGACAAAGGTAGACCGTTTCAAATTGCTTCATGTGACTTAAGCAGGAATAGATATCTGTTTTATATTTTCTACACATGCAGACAGGAGATTTGTCAAACAGAAAATGTAAAGTTTGACCTTATTCACATCATTGACTCTCAGGGGTTCACTGTAAACTAGAGTGGTGATACTTTGTTTTTCACCGGGTGTTGTGTATTCACTGCTCATAATTTACACATGAAATATGAAAATAAATACATTTAAGGCATGATAATAAATGTAAGACATTATTGGTGTTTGTGTAAAGTTGACATCTGGAGTTATAAAGCTTTAACCAGAACAGTACAAAACAGGTGAAAATGGGCTAAATTAAGCCTCTGCATAATGATAAAATCTTCATCCTGCTCAGGTAAGATTCTTTTAGCGCTTGTGGGAGGCCTCCAACCCTTTGAAAGAAAGGGATTATTGAAGAATTTGGGGGAATTATTATACTTAACCCAGATGCTAGGCCTACTGTTTTATTTTTTATAAAAATATTTGTTGCAAGGGGGGTAGCTACATTCACGACGTAGCTGACACAGCTATTAGCTACAATATTATTTATTTGAGACAAACAAATAGGAAGTGCAAGATGAACATACCGTAATTATTTTATAACGCAAATACGTTTCACCAGAGATTTTATCGTAGATATTCTTGGGTTTTGGATTTACCCAGGACAGGGCAGTACTTTTCTTACCACCAATCACTGCAGAGATTGGAGGCGGTGCTTTGAAACAGGAAGTAAATTAATTTCGATAACAACAAAACCGTGAAAAGCTGTCGAGGCTATCTACAGCCTCTTTGAAAGCTAGCTTGTTTGATTCCAACGGGTTGTGGCGTCGAAAATGCTTTGAAATTTGCCCAAAAGAGGAAAATATATACCTGCTTTTATTGTATGTGCCTCAGAGGGTTGAGAGCAACTTTGTTGCTTCGTGATGCCTTCGATCATCCGGACATGGTTTAATGTTAGCGTCTTAATTGTGACATGTTTCTCACTGGGGGTTTTGTCAACAGGTAAATTGCATCAAAAACAAAACAGCTAGATAATTACATTGATTAGCTATGTAAAGATAAAGACTGCCGTGGTAACAACACTTGGTTAGCATTTGCTGCTTCATCAATTAGCTAAATTACCTAACATTCACAAGAAATATACTGTCGCTTGAGCGCTAAGCGATGCTGTCACGCTTAGTCTGTCTTTGTTAGTTAATTCACGTTATGAAGTTATGAAATGGAGCAACAACTTCATTTTACGGCACTGTTTTATCCAGCCTAGCTCTGCTATCTACCTGGCTGTTCTAAAAGTAGGCTATGACCAAAGTCACGTTAAAGAACAGTTACGTCGCCACCGTTAACGTTCTTTGGCGTAAGATTTATTGTGCCTTTGTTAATAATTCCAAATGATCTGTGCACTTTTCAGGAAGGCTGAATGTCCTTTTCATAATATCAGATGATCTGCGACCAACGATAGGTTGCTATGGTGATCATATGGTCAAATCACCGAATATTGATCAACTTGCTTCCAAAAGCAATGTCTTCCACAATGCGTACGCTCAGGTATGTCCAACAAACAAACAATAAAATAAAACTATAAAATGAGGAAAAAACCATTTCATATATTGTAGGCCATTTGATTTGGTCTACATGTAGCTACAGTATGTATGTTATGTTCCTTTCTTTTCAAGCAAGCCGTGTGTGGACCCAGTAGAACCTCATTTTTAACTAGTCGTAGACCTGACACAACCAGACTGTATGACTTTAATTCCTATTGGAGAGTACATGCCGGGAACTACACCACCCTCCCCCAGTACTTCAAGTCCCAAGGCTACACCACAATGTCTGTCGGGAAGGTCTTCCACCCAGGTAAACACAAACCCATCCGAGGCCTTCAGTATTTTCATTTCCAAATGCAGTTATATAAAAGTAAGATATTTTTGAAATTATGATTGTGAAAAATATTCTTAAACCAGATATATAAATGTTGTTCCTTCACGGCTAACTTTATTAATTTTTTAATGTGTGTGTTTATTTGCCTTTATTCATTCATTAATTTTTTGTGAGCTCCAGACTCTCCCTGCAGCTGTGTTGATAACGGTCTGGAGTGTGTCGGACTAATATGTGTAACCCCCCTGTTTTATGTGCTGGCTCTGAAGGCATCGCTTCCAATCACTCAGATGATTACCCGTACAGTTGGTCTATAACCCCGTATCATCCTCCCTCTTTCGCCTATGAAAAGAGGAAGGTCAGTGTGTGTCCTCCTTGCTGCTTCCTCCATTTCCTGTTGTCCATAGAAACATAGGAATAAGTTCCTATCTTCAGTACATGTTTATTTGTTAGGACACCTTAGTCCAGGGTGGCTTGCAGAGCATTGATAGACATGGCACAGTGTTTATAACTAATATGTAAGTGCAATGCTCTCAGCTAGCATGCAACCATCTTAAAAGGCAGCATACATCCATCCTTTATAATTAGAACACAGTCCTCTAATATGTAACATTTCCAGTGTAATCCCTAATGGTTGCAGCTGGTTATTCTGTAGTCGTGTGCTGTGGTTGGGAGTTCAACAGACAGTGCTGGAGCCCTCTGGGTCTTTGCTTTGGGCCGTAATCCAGTGAGATCCAGTTCTCTAACATGGGGAAATATAAGTGAAAGGATGGCTTTGGTTGAATTGAGTACATTTTATTGCATTTCTTTGTCTGAGTTTGTACTTACTACGTACTCAAAGATTGTTATTCATATAATTAACTTTTTACCATGTTTTTGTTACATTTTTTTCCCCCAATTGAGGTAGACGGCACCATTCTACTAGGTTAAAGACGGGTGTGTAGGTTAGAACAAATTTAGAACTACACGTGAATGACCCAGATTAACTTTTTTAAAATCTACGCTTGAAAAGATAATGCTCGTTTAGTGACATGAAGACACAATGTCACCATGTTTAGATATTTTCCCCTCATTTTAAGATAAAAAAAAAAAAAAGGTTTAGTGCAGGTCTTTTTGGAATGCGGTGATGGTTACTGATTAAACGTAAATAGAGTTTTATTAAGGAACAGTCTATTGTGTTTTTACCTGTGTTTTGTTTGCTTGAGCAGGTCTGCAAGGGTGGTGACGGCAAGTTGCACACCAACCTGCTGTGCGCTGTGAACGTGTCAGAAATGCCTTTGAAGACCTTACCGGACATGGAGAACACGGAGGAAGCAGTGAGGCTGCTTAAGTCTGCGAAAGAGACAGACGGCCCCTTCTTCCTCGCTGTGGGATACTACAAGCCTCACATTCCTTTCCGAATCCCACAGGTACCTAGCCAGTCCTCTCTCCGATGAGGGACCATCCCGGGTCAGCCAAATGGACATTGTCACCAATGCAGTCCCCAGCTAACATTGATGAAGTTCACACTATAGCAGGGGTGCTCATTCTATTCCAGAAAGGGCTGGTGTGGGTGCAGGCTTTTTTCCCCCCACCAAGTAGTTACACACCTGATTCTACTAATCGACCACAAGAGTCTTTGCTAAGGACCTTGATTAGTAGAATCAGGTGTGTTACTGCTTGGTGGGAGCAGAAGCCTGCACCACACCAGCCCTTTCTGGATAAGAGGACCCCTGCTCTGTATAATTAACAGAGATAGAGCGAAGATATGTTGCCATTTCAGTTCATCACACAAAAGAACAGCTGAATAATAAAGGAAAATGAAGAAAAACGTTATGTACAAATACAAATGGTTGGCTTTTCATCTAGAGGGAGGTCTACTCAAAGCCTTTGATCAAAGTCAAGCTTAATACTTATGTAATTATTTATTTGTTTGTTTGTTTTTGTCAAACTTAAGGACAGGTTTTGATTGAATTCAGGCCATTCTCTGTGCTTTGGAGTGGGAAAGATGAGATCTTGTGAAAGACTGCCAGCCCCACAGTAATATTTCTCTTGTAGGAATTCTTAAAGCTTTATCCCTTGGAGAACATGACCCTGGCTCCTGACCCAGACGTCCCCCGTGGTCTACCCCCCGTGGCTTACAACCCCTGGACCGACATCCGGAAAAGGGAAGACGTGCAGGCCCTGAACGTCAGCTTTCCCTACGGACCGATCCCCAAGGAATTCCAGGTTACTCTCTGAAGTCTAGTTCACTGATCATGTGACTGCACATGCTTGCTATAAGTTAAGAGCTTAGAGCAGTGGTGTGCTGGTTCCTCCTTCACTTTATTGACCAGATAAAGCAGTTGAATACATATTTTACTTACATCACCTGGTTTCTTGGGTCTGAATTGGTCACTAATTTTAAGGTGAACGCACAAAAACCAGCAGGCCCTCTGGCTCTGCAGGACTAGGGTTGAGGACCGCAGGCCCAGTGAATAGATCACAGGTCTTCGGTGGTAATTACTTTTTTGCTGGCATAAACAATATTTGCTGATGATTTTTTTTGCCACCAGAGGGTTGAACAGCGAAATGCCATTGCACCATAGAGCAAACAGTCTTACTGTAAATATCAATATGCATTACTTCAGTCAGACTAATATTCAGTAGTAAGTATTGTGACTTCAGTAGGTTCCTATGTCTTTCAGCTGCGGATCCGTCAGCACTATTTTGCAGCTGTTTCCTATGTGGACGCTCAGGTGGGCAGGCTCCTAAGTGCTCTGGATGACCTGGGCTTGGCCAAAGACACTATGGTGGTGTTCACATCTGATCACGGTGAGCCAGAACCTCTCCTCCAGCCTTTCTTCCCTCTTCACTTTAATACATGTTTCCCATGCATGTGGAAGGGATACATGCTGTACAGTACAGCCCACCTGTTGTCCAGATTTGAATGCATTCATTCATCATCAGTTTTTTTTAAATTTATTTAAACACGCATTTACCTTTCAAACCACTAGGTGGGGCTGTAACAACACCAGATATTTTAATTCACTCTTGCTCTCTGACTAACAAGATAATGTTGTAGGCCTGAAGCCAGACCACTGCCTTTAATGAAAATTAAAGGAAGAAGAATGCAATTTGTATAATTACATTTTAACTTTTTAAAGTTTTGTATTTGCAGATATTCTCAATGTAGTCTTTCTTTTAAATGCTGTGCATTTTAGAGGCATCTGATCTTCTGTAGCATTGTTGACTTTGTCTTGGCCTTGGTCAGCCTCGTACTGATTACAGCGAAGGAATGCATTCGCTTTCATATCAAAGGTGGCTTTATAAAGAAATGTTGTGATTGGCTTTAGAACAGGGCAGCTTGCCCAAAATCTCTGGGATTTGCCAAAGTCAGCATTTTTTAAATTATGATTTTTTAAAAGTATATCTGTATTTGTTCAGGGCATATAATCGACTAATACAGAAGCTAAAACACTCAAAATATACTTAGAGGACACATTTCCTGACCAGGTGTTGTTTAATTGCAGTGATCTGGTCATATTCAGTATTTGCGTTTACCTTTTTAAATACTTTTCTTATTTTTCCATAACAGATGGAGCTGTACCTGCCATATGTTGTTTTCTCTATTGCATTTTGCATTCAATCTGATCTCATCATTACTTGTATTCTATTAGGTTAGTCAAATTGCTTACAAAGACCATTTTTATTTTTTAACAGCTCCTTAACCAGATGGTAAAATGTAAGCATAGTTTCTATCAGGAATGGCAGTTTACTAAACCAACAATTACTTTTATGTTTTTAAATGCTCGGAACAACTTTTCTAACTTGCATCTCGACTTCTCCAAAAATACCAATATTAATAATCTACAAATTAGCACATCTTTGGACTGTCATATTCTTGATTTTTATGAATGCGTACGGCGCATCTTACAGATTTTTTATTTTTTTCGAGGCGAAGAACCCGTTAGGTGTGTTTAGGGTTCTGTTTGCTTACGTGGTCACCCTGCTTTTTGTCTTTGTGTTTTGCAGGCTGGTCGCTGGGCGAGCATGGGGAATGGGCCAAATACAGCAACTTCGACGTGGCCACGCGTGTGCCTCTGATCGTTCGCGTACCCGGATTGACATCGGCGCCCCAAGAACTAGGGGAAAAGGCCTTCCCTTACATAGATGTCTTCCGTCCTTCAGTCCGGCAGCTCTCTCTGGGTAAGCACCGGACCCAAGGCCAGTTCCCCGCCACCTGCCTCCTCGTAAGATAAGCTTGATAAGGTTGTTTGTGGTAATGAGAGGAGATTGGTAATCTCCGCTGTTGAGCAGGTAGAGATGAGTTGAGCTCATTTTTAAATGTATTCAGTGTTTAATTGTATACCTTGCTGCTCATGGCAAAGAGGGTGTTTAATGTGGCAGTGCTTTTATCCTGTACTACAGTAGATTTTAAATTCCAGGTGAACAATTTGTTCAGTAGTTAAATAGCCGTTTTGAGGAGGTATATAGGGCGCTGGAATATATTCTAGTAGGGAGATGTGTAAACATACAGTCATGGCTGTGCCGCACCCCGAACGCACCCTGGACCTGCTTTTTGGGCTCTTCCACAGGGAGAGCGGTGAAGGACATGGTGGAGCTGGTGGACCTGTTCCCCATGGTGTCTGAGCTGGCTGGCCTGAAGCCGCCGCCGCCCTGCCCCCGTTCCTCGTTCGGCGTCCGTCTCTGCACGGAGGGCACCAGCCTGGCCCCGAGCTTCCACTCCCCGGACCGCCGGCCCAACTCGGAGGACATCGCCTACAGCCAGTACCCCCGGCCCTCGGACACGCCCCGGGAAGACTCGGACCTGCCTCTCCTGGCTGACATCCGCGTCATGGGCTACTCCATCCGCTCCTGCGACTACCGCTACACCCTGTGGGTGACCTTCGACCCCGCCAGTTTCCAGGCCAACATGACGGACGTCCACGGCCAGGAGCTGTACCTTCTGCAGGACGACCCGGGGGAGGACCACAACATTTATGACGACGACGAGCACGGCAGCGTTCTGCGCAAGCTGGACGGGCGTCTCCACTGGACCATCAGTCTGAGACAGCACTTGCTTTACTTTAACTCTGGTTCAAAGGTCAAAGGGATGTTCTGAAGCATTCCGTCTCCACTGGACCACCAGTCAGAGACAGCACTTGCTTTACTTTAACTCGGGTTCAAAGGTCAAAGGGATGTTCTGAAGCATTCCGTCTCCGCTGGACCACCAGTCAGAGACAGCACTTGCTTTACTTTAACTCTGGTTCAAAGGTCAAAGGGATGTTCTGAAGCATTCCGTCTCCGCTGGACCACCAGTCAGAGACAGCACTTGCTTTACTTTAACTCTGGTTCAAAGGTCAAAGGGATGTTCTGAAGCATTCCGTCTCCGCTGGACCACCAGTCAGAGACAGCACTTGCTTTACTTTAAATTGTGGTCAAAGGGATATTCTGAAGCATTATTTTCACAGTGTGTTTGTGTATAGAAACCTTTGGTATCATTGCAATGCAAAAATTATATATAGACCTATTTTTCTACCTTAAATAGGGAGTGTGGGCATTTTAAATGCCTGCTTTTATTCTTTCATAATGTGTAACTGCTCAAATGGAAGTACGGCTGGTTTTGTAATGAGGGATTTGACGGCTGCTGTAATCAGACCTGAACGTAGGCTGAATGTAAACTGATGCAATTTATGGAATAATTGAGTGTTTATGCTGTTGCTCCACATTAAGGGAACCGTAATAAATTATCACAATGGTTGACTTAATAAAAATGATATAAACGTCTAGATCGCATCATTTTTTGCCACTGTACCACATACAATAGTGAATGCTGTACTAATTTTGTTTAATTTACATTTCAATTAGCAACCGACCAACACCTGAAATGGAATTGGGAGGGTGAACCACCACCTGTCTAAACAAAAGAATAATGTGAACCATAGAATCCTCACAACACATGTTGATGGAGATTATCATATTTAGTGTTGTGCTATAGCAGTTAAGTGCACGCTTAGCCTCTGTGTTGTCAAACCTTAAAGACCAAGGCTACAATTAAACCTTTAAAAATACACCCAAATTACATTTATCGAATTACAACTGCAGCTTTAATTCTTTGTTTTTTTTTTTATACCATTGAAATGTTGGCAGAAATTCATGGTTTCTTTCTAAGATGACAATGCCATGTTTTTATGTCACCAAGTTCTAAGTTCACAGTGCTTAATGTTGTTTATAAGGTAATAACTCAGGACCAATTTAGGGAAACGTTATGTTAGTGCATCCCACAGCGTCAGCATATGCGCATTTCGTCTTAGAATTCTTGCTTTGGTCGAGCAAAGAGTTGCCAAGCAATTAAATTGATTGTTGCTGTGTGAAAACTTGAAATGATGTTGCTCAGATACACTTCAGAGCTCTGCAAAATTGATGGATGTTTGTGTCAAATTATGAAAAGGCGAGTTATTTTGCTTAAAATGCAGTCTTGTACTGTAAAATCACCTTGGCTTTTTGTTCGCTTTGCGGTTACAGAGTAGACCCCCTGGGTTTATAATTGTTCTTTCTGTATTTTTGCGCATCTGTTGTTGGCTCTTGTTTTTCATCCTTGTTTTTTTTTTGGATTTGACACGGCCTAATTTATATTATAGACATGACAAGTGTTGTTGAGGACGCATTATTTTTGATTTGGTGTGTTCTGTATTTTTTTTTTTAAAAAGAGGGGGGAAAAAAAGATTCTATTCCCATGATGCACCAGTCCTCAGTGGTTGTCACGAGCCTGTCTCCTAACCTCTTTTTTATTTTTTTTAAAGATTCATTCTTATAAATGCACGACAGAAGCATGTTGTGAGGAGGGTCCTTAGGGACCACCAATGTATTCAGCTCTAGCAGACAGGCTTCATTGCCAGCTGGGCCGGAAAATTCCGCTGCCTTGTTTTTCGCCGTCTGAAAGCAAGGTCAGGCCAGTCGGAGATGGATCCACGGGCTGATTGAAGCTGATATTTTAATTGCTCTTTCCAAAGCAGCGTTTCGTTTGCACTCTCCGTGGTTTTAATTCCCTTTCAACTCATGCGAGTTCTGCTGAAAAATTGTTTTGCATTAATTATTTTTTCTTCCGTTTTTATCCTTGCCCAAAATGAACCTAGGAGAGCTCTTGCACAATTACATCTGGAGTACCAGGTATGAATGTTAATCCTACCAACAACGTGTTTTATATTATGTAGTTGTCATAGCTTCAGCTAAATTCCTACTATAATATTTCTGCTGCACTATTCAATAGAACAGAAACAACAGACTGTATAAGGTGAAAAATAAGGACTTAAATCCACCTTAATTGGGCGCAAATGTGCACATGAGATTTATGACAAACGCTGTACCATGGTTACTAAACATTTCATGTATTCGTAATCCCCAAAACACATTATTACACAGTACTGTTTTGTCAGTATTATGGAACGGGAAAGCTAAATTGGAAAGTATTTGAATGTTTGAGGAGCTTGTATAGAGTGTCTAGTCTGAATATAAAATATTTGATTGTTGATATGCGTGTAGAGGTGAATTTAGGTTTTTTTCCACTGGCAAGTACAAGGTGTGTTTGTCTGCTTTACTAACTATATATTTAGTTGTCATAAATAAAATAAAATAAAATAGGAATACATTGCAGAAATAATATACTGCAGTACAAGGTGTACCGTTATCAATTTAATAGACATAAACGCTACAAATAAATTAGAATGAGGTATTATTTTAAAAAAAAAACTATAATCCATGACATGAAGTACATCATGTATTACAACTATAATATAAATTATACAATAATCATCATGTGAGTCAGTGTGGATGCCATTGTTGTCTATAGAGAATGATATGGCGACAGCTCAGGGAAGCTATGCTATGCACAGGCTCTTCCGCTTGCTGTGTTGCTTCATGCTGCTGTAGATAGGTTTGGTCTAATGAATCCCCAAAGAGCTTGGTTTCAGCTCACAAAACCCAGGGGTAAAGAGACTTGGGGAAACTTTGAATGAGTAACCAAACTCCCTACTGTACATTCTCTCACATATAAATGTAAACATTTTCCAAAGTGCAAACATTTAAAGGCAATGCAACCCTGTGGGGATAAGCAAAGACTGTTAACAATGTCGGAAGAACATTATTGGAAAACTAATATTGGCAGTAAACAATCTGATAGCAGAAGTAGGCTACTATCCAAAAAAGATCCATTATCCTTGCAATCATCTTTCCTCTTGCCCCATCCAAATTTCAATCAATCATGTATTTGTTTTAGAGTTTTCTTTATAATCACACTGCCACAAAGAGCCGTGTCTGTGTTTGAGTGTTTGCATTCATCCAGGTTCAGGTTTCAGATTTTAAAATGAAAAGGGAAAAGTACCCATACTCCCCTAGGGAGTATTCATTCCCAAATGCATTGGATGATCATAATGGCTTTTGCAGCTTAGTGTCTGAGTTATTTTTTATTATTATGCACATTTCCAGTGTACCTTTACCAGTGTACAGTTGTATAAAATTGCTGCGCATACCTGGTTAACACAAAGGAGGCAGTGTGGCGTAACCTCAGTGGTTTAGGAGTTGGGCTTTTAGCCTGATGGTTGGTGGTTTCATTTCAGGGTGGGGCACTGGAGCAATACCCCTGAGCCATGCACTCAAATTACTTCAATAAATATCAATCTGCATAAAAAAGAGTTTTAGGTAAACTGGGAATTATGTTGGCCACCTTGAATAAGGGTGTCTGTAGAACGAGGGTGACAAATAATGGATTAATAACAAAAACGGTTAATAACGGTAACTGAATGTGTAATTGAAAAAAAAAAATGCACGCGTCCATTGCCAGATTTCAAATGTGCTCCTGGGAGTAAATGGGTTGTTCATAATGTGGAAGAGTTGTGATGTTATCTCCTGTTAGCAGCCTGTGTGAGTGATTTTCAGGAAGTACGCGGTGGGAAGATGGCAGTAGCGCTGTTGGATATGACAAACAGCTGCAGTGTGTGCCAGAGAGGAAGGAGCTCTGTGTCGGCTGGGACTTGAGCCCTGGGCTGTGTCCGAATCAATGCCCTTCTATACTATTGAGTACACTGGATGAGAAAGTTCTTAAGTAGGCGGAATGTTCTGTAAATGTAGTGTACTTGTAATCCCTGGATGATATACTTATTTCCAGGTTTTCGCTGATAATAGTATGGAGAATATATTTTTTTGGGATACTGCATGTCACTAAACAGTATGCAGTAAGCAGTACACAGTATGCTAGTACACAGGACACAGTAGATAGGGCTCTCATTCGGACACAGCCCCAGTCTGAATGAGCAGTGAGGTAAGAAGTACTTTAGTGCTCTGGAGGTGACTGGAAATTCTTCCAAAAAAACAGTAAATAAATTAAATAAATTAACTTCCCCTCTGTATTGTGGCCCAATGAATCGGAATTTGCACACTATCAGCTAACAATCATTAAAGGATGCCCAGGGCTGTTTCTTTCCTATTATTTAGTGTTCATTAGATTTATTTCAGGGGAAAAAAAGTCAAAACGCATTTGGAAGTGAATAAATCAGCTTGGTATTCCCAATAATTTTACCTAATATTTACAAATAATTACATTCAATGAGTACGTAAATTCAACTAAGTACTTTTCCTGCATTTGTTTTGCCATAGAACCACACTTAGCTGGCTTTTCCAGACCGAAGATGTGGAACTCTTCAAACAGTGATTGCTACCACATTTGTAAGTTGATATTTGCAGATGGGTCATGGATTTGATTTCATCCTCCATTCAGGGTGGATGTCAGATTTAGTCTCTGGAATCAATGCCTAGAAACATCTGAAATGATTTAGTGATACGTGATAATTTTGATCAGAGTCTGAAGCATCAAGGGGCACTCTCTGAAGGTTAACTTTACACCAGCCTCGCTAGCATGGCAACCGGATTCCAAGGTACAGCACTGCGCTCAAGGCAAAATGGAGGAGCCCTATTTACGCAAAACTCAACTGCAGGGCCCATAAAGGACAGCTGGGCCATATTATGAAATAGTCTGTGACCTATTAGATTCACAATCAGAAAGACTGATTATGAGTGGTCCCATAATTAAGTTCAAATTCTTTGAATGCTGTTTCCAATGTCTGGAGCTGAGTTATGGCTCATAAAAATGCGTCTTGGAAGCCAGCCTCCTCCTAGATGTACTGCAGAACAAATGCTTAATTCTCTACACTACAAAGTCACATTCTGTAAATTCAGAGAGATTTTAATCAACCCAGATCCTGCATGTTGTCCGTAATAGAAAAAAGAGTGGGCCTTTGAAGTGTAATTATTTATTTTCGGAATTGAAGTTTTACTTCTTCTTTATCTTGCGACCTGGCTCCAGTTTCTTGACAAAAGTGAACCGTTTGTCTCTTATACCAGGACGACACGACATCAATCTTTGGAGTAATAAAAAAAACATTTTGACGATTTGGATCATTTTCAGGACACATTTGAAGATTATGCAATATCCTTTTAATGCACCAGAAGATTCTGTCATAATTCATTCTGTCCCGGGGGTTTGCTCTGGTGTTTTGAAACGGTGAAAACAGTCCCACGGATGAGTGTGTTTATGCCGTTGAAATCGGAGCCAGGTGGATTGGCCTTGGAATAAGCTCAGACTGCCACGTGGAGATGCTATGACTGTAAGCCTCTCGCATTCTGGGGCGATCTGGTGGCACAGCTCCCCATCTCCTGCCTCTGCTCATTGGCAGGCGCTAGCAGATGCAGAGATTTGTACCGGAGTCAAGCCCGCAGCCCCCACCGCAGCCTTCAGAGAGCACTCATTTCCCAGCAAGTAAACACATTTTAATGAAACATCTCTCTCCAGCTCAAACAGGGCAGAGTGGGATTCCTCTGTCAGAGGTCATTGTGCGGTCTATCCATCTCTTTAGACCAATCAGCAAGGGTCTCAGAGCTCGTTCTCACAGTTCATCACGTTACATGTCCACACTTGAATCATCCCACGTTTTTACGTCGCTTATTTGCTCAGTACTAGCTCTTTTCCTCCAGGTGTCACTGAATAGCATCTGTGAGTACAGTGTATGTACAGATCCTTTCCAAAAAATTAGAATATCATGGAAAGGATCTGTATATGCAGATGGCTAAAATGCAACGAAATACAACAGTA
This sequence comes from Synaphobranchus kaupii, assembly GCA_029718625.1. NCBI lineage: Eukaryota > Metazoa > Chordata > Actinopteri > Anguilliformes > Synaphobranchidae > Synaphobranchus > Synaphobranchus kaupii. Next base: position 32,415,632 of record CM056393.1, on the reverse strand, counting down.
GGTGCCCATGCGTACCGTCGTTTATAAGAGGCTTTTGCCACAATCGTTGGCTGGACCCTAAAGTCTAGAGGTGTAAAATCCGTCAATGGACGCATTAAGGGGTAGGTGGACGTAAGTTTGCAGGGGTTATAGAGGTTACTCTTGAATTAGCTACTCCCGATGACTTACTGAGTAAACACAGATTATTAGTCATTGTTAGTGAGGTGTAGATCTCCACAGACCAGCACTAGCTTAACAGAGTGCTGTTTGGCCTGTACTGTTAAATATGCATTGGCTTGCAAGCAAGTGCATGGGATGAATACAGGTATTTAAGCTCCAGGGTTCCATTCGCAGAGTGCAGTGTGTGCAATTGCTGATTTAAAACAACGACAACAACAACAACGGTGCACTGTTGCATGCATGGAAGAAGATCCATTGACCGAAAATGTCTGCAGTCTTTGTCTTAAGTGTCTTTTTTATGCACGTTTTTTGGTGGCATGGATTAGCATCAAGCAATTAATCCATAAATCTGTCTTGAATTGATGTTTGGCACTAAGGGAGAAAAGTGACCAAAATGTAAACAGAAAAATGAATTAATCTGGAATCATTGTTCATAGCAAGCGTAACAAGCCTAATCAATCTTTTAATACATGGGACTTTTTAAAAACAACCCATATAACAGTAATTTCATTTTACATCTCGCCGTGGTAGGATGTGATTGACATCTCGCCGTGGTAGGATGTGATTGACATCTTGCCGTGGTAGGATGTGATTAACATCTCGCCGTGGTAGGATGTGATTGACATCTCGCCATGGTAGGATGTGATTGACATCTCGCCATGGTAGGATGTGATTGACATCTCGCTGTGGTAGGATGTGATTGACATCTCGCCGTGGTAGGATGTGATTAACATCTCGCCGTGGTAGGATGTGATTGACATCTCACCGTGGTAGGATGTGATTAACATCTTGCCGTGGTAGGATGTGATTGTCATCTCGCCGTGGTAGGATGTGATTGACATCTCGCCGTGGTAGGATGTGATTGACATCTCGCCGTGGTAGGATGTGATTGACATCTCGCCGTGGTAGGATGTGATTGACATCTTGCCGTGGTGTGATGGTTCTCCGCTGTCCCCTACCTTCCCTCCATCTGTCATGGTGAAGGGCCTGACCTTCGGGCATATGTGCGCTCAATCAATTACCTTTCAGCCCCCACTGCCATTTAATATAGTCACTGATGAGCCAGGGCACCCAGCTTTGAGGACACAAACCCAGCCTGGAATGAATGCGGTCTTCACCAGAGAACGTGTGCAGGTTGCGCAATGCGCATTATCTCTGTAAGACTAAAACATCCCTGCATGACGTCTCCAGAAATGGATTTGCGTAAATTTCTGTCGCCCCGAAAGCCCTGAAAAAATAATTATAACACCCGGGAGCCTGTCTGCACTTCAAAGGGTTCTCCAAACGACTGCCGTGAAATGAGACTGCGGTGGCCTGGTGGCTGCGTGAACACGTTTTGAAGGCTGAAATGGAAACCGACACCGTGATTGGTTTAATCATTCACAATAGATTACAATGTACAATTGTTTCTTTAAAATTCAATCACTTAAAGTGAGTCACTTGGAGACAATCTTTCTTTCTAAATATATACATATATATGTATTATATATACTGAGAGGCATTAAAAACCTCAAAAATTGTTTTAATTTAATATGTACATGGGAGAGATGAAGAATTGCGTGCAAGAGAGAGCAATGGGACATTGTATTTGGTATTGGCATTAAGTCCCACTTGGTAGAATACAAGCATTCTTCCTTTATCCTTTGACAGAAGCCAAGGAAAATTGAAAATGGAAAACTGTTTTTTTTTTCTCAGCACTGGAAATCTTTCCAATTCCAACTATCTCAAATAATATCAAACACTAATTTTGATTCCCCCCTAATCTAGAACCTGCACAAATTCTTCAGTCAAACTCTAAATGAGACCTAACTTCAAAGACACATATCCATCATATTTAGTCTCCGCTTCGAAAGGCAGCTGCCATATGTCTAATTTCTGTTCTAATCATTCCCTTTGAGAGGCTTACACAGTACAACAAACAGGCCCGGCATATGAAAGCATTTAATATAAAATTACTCTCACAATTAAGAAGGAATTGTTCTGTGTTTGTAATATAATCATTATTAAATCAGTTTTTTGGCAAATACAATTCATTCTGATAAAAAATGGATATAGACATTGGATACTGATGCAAAAAATAAATTACTCTCAAAAACCGCTTGGCTTCCTAGAGGAATAGTTTCACTGTGCACTTGTTAAGTTGCAAAATGACACCTGCATGTGGTTTCGGTACAACCCCTGTGTCGACCTCCAATCATGATGAATCATAGTATTTTTTAAACAGACAAGATGTAACAAAAAATCGTACTTCTATCTATTCTTAATATGTTAAAACAGTAAATACACAAATTAAATACACATTAAATCAAGTAAATACAGAAACAGCCCTTTCACGTTCATCAGTGCCACTAAATAATTCTACTTAACAGCTTTGTGAGGTCCATACATGGTCAAAATATGGGACCTGGCATTTTAATCAATTGTTGTGTCCTTTTCCGACCCCAAATTCCCTGAAGTTTTATTTCATCCCTAACCCCTATGTTATTTAAGCCTTATTCATATATATGCTGTAAATACACAAGCCATCAATATGCATCTACATACTTTATTATTAAAGTAATATTTACATTTAGGCCTAGGCTACTCAAGTGGCTATAGGCTAACAACCGCTTATTGAAATAGCGGCAACTAGGCTACTACACGTTGCACCGCTCTTCTTCAGTCCGTGTTGTCACATGTCCTTCTCCTCTTATCGCGAAACTTACGTTCCCTGCTCTCCTCACTGCCATCTGCTCTGACTGTGTCCATAGTCTCGGCTCTCTTACGTGACCATCTGTTTATACTTTCCCGACTCGAGTCGTTTCCTCAGGAAGTGAAGTGGCGCGACCATAAAATACTAATTCTAACGTCCTCCGGGAGTCGGAGTTTTTGGAAAGAGGACACTACCTCTGTGCTGCACCCTCCGAAAAAACACACTGGAGACGGTGGTAATAATAAGAGCCTGTGGAATTAGAGAGAATCTGTCCCTGGGGTCCTGTTGGATTCTTTAAAGCACTCAAGCACATTAACTATAATGAAATGCGTGTACATCAACACTGCTTTAAAGGACAACCACGCATCTCCATTTTAAACATGCCATTAAATGAGATTCCACGCCGTGGTAGCTGTGAAAATAATCGTGCTGGATTGTAGATTTTCCTGATGACAGTGGAGGTAATGCATTATTTGGTGAGCAGCAGAGCTGAATGAGTATTATGAAATATGCCCTTCTGCAATTCGTTATTGATTAAAAATGAACCTCAGGAGTATGCCTTACAAGAACATAAAAATGAGTATCCTATTAGAAAATGGTAATAACATTTTGTAAACAGTTTATAGGCCAGCTGAAGATGAATATCACCTGCTAACGTTGCAATTTGGCAAGCGATAGGCTATTGAATTGATGTTATGGCTGTGATTAACAGTTATATTGTTTGCTTATGCTAAATGTTACTGGATTCATATAAGAAAAGGTGCTTTGTTTTATCTAATAGGTTTGAGTCAGAGAAGCGAATGACAATGCCTCATCTGTATCATCAATGTTATTCATGTTATATAAAATTATCTTTTCCCCACCCCTGACTCATAATATTAACATGTAGACACTATCTAGAAGCAGAAGCTAAACCCAGACCCAGCTCCATAGGTGTGTCAAAGTTTAATTATTATCAGTATAAAACAAAAACACACGTTGTACTGCTCGTGGTAAAATACGTTCGGAGACTGGTGTCCAGTCTTGACGAGACTCATTGATGTTTTAATCGTCGGCTAATTCCCCCTCTCTCCTTGTGGACACAGTTTTATCCGTCCCGATTCCAATCTCTCCAAAGTAATTGCCATCGGTGTAGCGGGACCTTGCCTTCATCCACTTAGGCTTTTTCTCCTTTTAAATTTTTCATGAGTCCCTTGAAAAACAATCTTGTTAAGAGCCTTGGCATGACACAAGATGGAGTCCACCACTTTATGTCAGTGTCTGCAACTGAATTTTCCTTGTAATTAGTTCATTCCTTTACCCTCGTCGGGTGCACGCAGAGAATAATCTATCTCACACTTTGTTGAGTTTGGTTCTTTTGCTGTAAATGTCAAGGTCGAACGGTGAATCAGTTTCAAGTTCCCGAATTCACTTTCTCGGTGGAAATAAGTGGGGCTGTAGTGATTCACAAGAGAGAACAATCAATGAAAGTGTAGATAAGCCCGTTCTTCATTTCTGAATTCATTACGTTTTTGAAATGCATTATTTTACTTTAAAAATTGGTAATTAAAAAGTGCATATAAAACCTTATGTGGATATATCCATATATAAAAAAGGTGGATGTTAGCCATTAAAATGGAATGATGGACAACCCAAGCATTTTGCCGGTCAATTAAAGGTGTCAAACAACTATTCTAAACAAATAAATGCATAAAATGAGCCTGAATAATTGAACTAAGGATTGCTGTGTTGATACTCGTTATTAAAAAAGATGATAGTCCTAAAAAAAATAAATGCTCTCAGATAAGGCTTTAGACTTTAATATATGTGATTTAAGAACAGACAATTAGCTTGCTCAGCTCTGATTTCAGTGGCAAGTCAGGGTAATTGGAACAAAGTGGGAGTGTGTGTAATGTGATTCTTTGCTTTGCCAGTGAAGCCCAGCTTGTTAATACAGACCAACAATAACATTCCTAGAAATGGATGAATTATTCAGACTATTCCTGCTGTTGTGGAGCCATTCTTGGGCCCGATTTCAAGTCAGTGGGGTACTGCAGGCTTGGCGACATGGTGCCATCTCCGTTGAGAAAAGATTATACAGAATCCATCATGGTCCCGTAGCCTTGTAGCCACTTTCATTACTGATAATCCTCAAATACATAATGGTTCAAAAAGACTTCAACATCAATGTCCATTTTTCCAGGAAATTCTTTCACCTATCTCTGCAGGGTTATATGTGCCCTCATGGAGTGTTTTTTCTGCTTAATATTCATAAATACCTATGATATTTATGTGAATGTGAAAGATGGATGGTTGATGATGCTTAAAAAGCTTCTCACTTCAAACTCACCATGCTTCCTGTTCTCTTCTGTGGCATGCTTCATTGGACATCATTTTACCACAAATGTCGCCGCTGGCTTGTGACCTGTTCACCATCACCATGCCTTCTGTATTCTTTGAGGGGGAAAATCGTGGTAAAAATAACACATTGACTCATGCTCTAGTTGTAACTCCCTTGTGTCAATAGCTAGTGAATTCTTGACAGTGGACAAATATACATTTTTAATCCTTCCCTAAATTAGTTTTTTTTAAGTGTCATCGCACAAACTGAGATTTTCCCCATGCCACAAAATTGTGGGACATATCTCTCTCTCTCTTTGCCCTGTTTACTCAAAAAATTTACTTTTTACTTGTATATGCTAATCTATTTCTTTATTGCTTGTTTACAGACATTCATCTCATACAGTGTGCCACAGTGTGCACACAAATATTGTTATGTCCTTATGTTTGCTCAGTGGGACACGGCAAACAGTCCATTTGTTCCATAGATTAGGAGAATAACAGATTACCAGGCTCAAAACGCTGTGAAAGTGACAGAGGCCACGCTTTAACGGCACTAAAAACTGCTCTTGAGTCTGGGTCACTTCACAAGCAGAGTGGTGATTAGTACATCCCCAATCTGATATTGCGTCCCATTCATTAGCGAGACCTCTTGGCGCCAGCGAGTGTGAAAATTATAACTGAAAGCAATAAAAATGTAAATGACCAAACAACAGCCATCGTAAAGGCCTTGAAGTATCTCGCGCATCGTAGCTGAGAGACACAGGGGTTGGATTCTCAAGGAACCTCCCTGGGAATAGGGAGTTATTAATAGTCTGCGAACGCAAGATCTGTGAAAACAAAAGGCATTTCGATTTCTGCCTGGAAGGATCCGCATTGCCCTCTCCCACAAACAAATTGTATATTTACACCTTATTTATTGCTTTCTTTTGACAAGAATTGTTTTTTTAATTTTTTTATCCGGCGTTCATTTAAACCCCAACGAGGCCCCATTGGCTCCATCCACCCCGAGAAGCTGCAGTTCTGACGGGAGATAAGAGGAACTCTTCTCTTCATAAATATTTCATTCGCACATCAAAGAGGGAAATTACACTAATTACTGTACTCTCCATTTGTGCCATTTGGAATCCTTTAGAACTGGGAGATAATTTGGTTGCTCGTCTCTGGTCTTTTATCTCTTCCCCATCAAAGTTTGTCAGACAGCGCACGTGATAATGGATCTCTCAGTGTTGGGGCACCCGGGCCACCGTTAATGGTCACGGGAATTGAAAAGTGTGTTAAAGTGGCTTAAATCAAATCCACTGGGCTTGCTTTTACTGCTTCATTGTCTACCATGTAAGGTGGGCTATAGGCAAAGACAAGAATAGTGACTGTGCTTAGAATTGGTATGGTGAATTCTGGCTTTGATTGTTTAACCTAGAAATAAATGTACATCCTGATTACAATGTGCTTCTTAAACATCTGTAACTCGCAGCACCAGATAACTTCATAACTGACATTTCATGGTCCGTGCTGTTGCATCACCCGATAAATATTCCTCATTTAATTATGAGCAATCATGTAATTGCTTTGATGTTTGTGGTTATGGAAATTTTGGCCCAACTGCACTGTCGTCTTATTAGAATCACATGCAGAAATATGATCCCAGGTCTGGTTTACTGGAAATATTCTTTTTTCTTTACAATAACATTGGATGCCATTGTTTTGAGCCCTTTTATTATGTTGATCATCTGTACAGCATTATACTCATAATACAATCAGTGTAACGCTGGACTGAGATACACATACAGTACATTTGGCATAAAGGTGTGAGCCAGCACTCCCTATGTCTCTCTCTGCCCCCCCCCCTCCACCTCTCTCTCTCTCTCTCTCTCTCTCTCTCTTTCCCCTCCCTACCAGCTGCGAGCCCTCCATGGCTTTGACAACATTGTCTGGAACATGGCCACAGGCCATGGAAATTGCGGCTCCTCTGTGCTCATGTTGGTATCCTCTGTGGGCTGTCACATTAGCTAGGTTCGGAAGCAGATGCTGTCAGTCACCTCACTGGCTCCGGAGGCTCTCGTTGTCCGCTAATTATTAGTTGTCACTTCCTGAACAGGTGAAGAGAGGCGAGGAATAGCCTACAGTACCCAACCTGGAGCCTGTTCTCTCTGTCTGTCCGCGTACATTTGTTAATAGTACAATTTCCACTCTTGTAGCCCAGAACCCAGAAGGGCTGCTGCGCTACCACAATATTCCAACCAGAAGGACCCATTTTAATGGTCAATTATGATATCATCACGTTAACTAACCATGACTGGTTAGGCGAATCGGGAAACCTATAGTCAGAACGAAAGCCTAACTAAAGGGCGCGATGAAGAATTTTGTGAAGTGCCGCTGTGTGCCTCTTTAATAAATTTGGCCCTATTTTTAATTGACAAAGTGTCACAGCAGCAACAGCAAGGGGGATTAATTGGGTATGGAGATGCCAAGCCTTAATGACCACCTTTGGGAATGGGGGAAAAAGTCATTGTTATTGACAGATGGGCTATCTATCAGCTTGCTTTTCTTCTTCTAAATAATTAGAGTTCCTCATTATGCAAAGTTTTCAAGAATATGAGTGATTTTCATTGTGCTCTCCAGCACTCTTGTCACTTTCATGTCATTTGATTTGACAACTTTTATGCGACTCGTTGTGAAAGATTATCATATACAAATCAACTTTAGCAGACACAATATTGAAATGTACCACATGCTGGTGTGCTGGAAGCAATAACATCAAAAGCAACAAAAACAATGCTTTTCAGAAAGAAAATAATCCTCTTCCTCTGAGAGCATACACACTCACTGTTCATTTTACAGTGTCACTACATTTGAGCATTAACCTGCCATTACTGTATACAGTATACATGTTGCACCTGCCAATTGGTTATTCAAAGCATGATCATAAATATTTGCACGTGTGGTTGACATAGTAGATCCTACTGCTACAGTAATAAGATTTTAACACCAGGTGACAGTATAGATATTAGCTAAGCTGATTCTTGCTCTTGCTGACTATCATACTCATGACAATGAAGTACCCGTCTTTGTCTGCAATCACAAATCAACTTTTTAAAAAATACAGAAAGATTGCCACTGTGAGTCAGCCACACCCAGACCTGAATCCTAGCTACAACATGTGGGTCGCCAGCCTGACTGGCAAAGCAAATCTGCATGGGCACTGTGAAATGACACTTTAGAGAACACAAATTAACTAGACCCCCAATTACACAACTGCACAACAAAACCAAAGTTTCAACTTCCAAAATTCCATCACCAGCAGTCAGTGAATCTTACGTTATTTGCTTTAGACCAAGGAATGTGGTTTATGTAGTCTTCCTTATAATGAATTATCTCTCACCCAAAGCTTCTTCTCAATAAACCCCAGGAGTTAATTTATTGAAGCAAACACTCACTGGGCTGATTTGCATGTGACTTATTGCTTTATACTTGACAATGGCACGTCATTTCTGATATTTTGTTGATTAAACTGTTGAGTAAACATATTTGAGAAACTTGTTTGAGGAAATTGTATTTAATATGCTGCCCTGAACATCCGTACATGTCAATATTTTCAGCGAGTTCTTCACGTTCAGTTTCCGTAATCACATCCATGCATCCTCCAGGCAAATGTCAGTGAGCTCCAAGTTTTTGTTTTTTTTTTGCAAAAAAAAAACAAGCATCTCTGTGTCGGTGTTGAGAAAGCATTTTCATTAGGAAGAGCTAAATGAACAACATAATGAAGGGCCCAGGGGCCCAGCCTCGCAGTCTAATCTGTCTGCTGCACCCGTGGCTGCGAGTCTAGCTTCCCCCCGCGTAATTAAACAAGCGGCAGCGAGCACGCACGTCCAAAAACGCCGTAATGAGATGCCGATGCGCCCCGGCCCGCACATTAAACTTTCACCGCGCAGATCAAACTCTCTTCCTTCCGAAGGACAAGGAAAATAACCAGCGAAACAAAATGTGAAATTTGCCCCGCTATTTTTGTGTAATCAGAAAATACAGAGTGAGAAACAATAATAATTAAATGCATATTTTGGTCCGGTCTCTGACAGGAGGCTGAAGTGTAAAATCTTGCTGAAACGTGCATTGACTCCATTACCAGGATGCTAATGTCCAGTCAAAAGGAAATTTAAATAAATGAAATCTCCTCTTGGGTACAATACATTGTCTTAACGTACAGTATCTGCCAGAAAACAAAAACAAATAAACTTACTTTGAATATACTGTATTTGTAAAGCATTCATATACTCTGCAGTGAGCCACATCCTGTGTGCTCTGTAGAGTAATTCAATTTGTAAATCTCTCTTTTTATATGCATTCACATCCTGATTCATAATGTTTTATTTGGCCCTTGGCGTTCAAAGGAATTGTGGTTCTTGTTCAAAGATTGAATTTTTATTTGAATTAAATTGAAACAAGCTTTCATTAAACATTGAGGACTTCCTGTGGAGTACACTTTAATGTGTGAGTTTGTGAGCTTGACTGAGAAGCCTCCTGTTATTATATTCAATTATAAATGCCAAATTCAAATGGTTTCTGATGTGGCTTGCAAGAAACAAAGCAGAAAGGACAAGCCAAATACATCAACAAACAAAAAACGGGCAAAATAGACTGACTGAAATCCTGTCCTTCACACCTCACTGACTGTGCTGTGTAACCCTAACAAACCATTTTGAAAAATGTTTAAATATCACCCACACACTAGGCCACCGAAATTAACTGTATCTTTTTGTTGTGCATGTCTTCATACATTTGTCGTAGATGACACATTAGTACTTGGAAATATCATATATGCAGCTGCCACTCCACATATACAGTAGTATAAATGCTTGGTTCATATATATTTATTTTATTTTACTCATCCTTTCTTTGACCAGGTAGTCTCACTGAGATAACTATCTCATTTTCAAGAGAGACCTGGCCAAGATTGCAGTAATACATAGTTAAATAAATAAATAAATAAATAAATGCATAATTTAGAAACTGTTAAGAACATCTTAACATAACAAAAAATGACTTTCCTGTTACACAGTTCTTTAAAAAAAAAAAAAACCCAGGGATACGACGGTAGCTAGTTTCAGCGGATTCTGTAAATTATTCCAATTCCATGGCGTACAATATAAAAAAGCAGGTCTCCACAAACCCTGGGAGCATTACAAAGCAAGCATTTAGTGCACTCTCAGAAAAAGGGTTCTTTGGCTTGTCTCCATAGGGGAACCCATTTTAGTTCTTTATGGAACCCTCTTTGGTAGGTGTGAAAAGTGTGAAAGCTCCCAGATTGAAGCATTTTGCCTGACAAAGAACCCTTGAACTAGATAGAGCTCCTCTATGGAGACACAATGGAGCCTTTTGGAACCCTTTCTTCTGAGAATGTGGACTGAAGATGGTAACTGCGCTAGTGCTCCCTGATAAAAGGGAAGAGAGGTAGGAAGGAAATTTACCCATAACTGTTTTATAAATAAAGCATATCAGTGTTGCAGTCTGCAAATGCTTTATAGTTAATGCTTATATACTGTATGTGTGGCTCACCCTCTATAAATGTATTTGATTCTATTGTTAGTCATTGTTTCCTTGACAAACCAAATAATTGCACCAAAAAAAACCCCACCAATTATAACAGCTATCAAATATCAGAAAATATGTTCCGGATATTTCCAGAAATATGTATGATGAAACAAAGACAGATACTGCTACTGAATCCCGAGGCATTTTCAGAGCCCAGAGGCTATTATTCAGTTTTCAATTTGAAAGTGTCATTCCTGCATATGCAGACACAAGCAGCAGCTCTGGGACATGTTCAGTAAATGCCATGTCAACAACAGCTTGATTCAGGATACACAGCCATTCCAAAAACCCAGAACACCACTCGGTTTCGGCATGAAAAAAAAGCAAGGGGCAGCTGGGTGTTCCTGCCCTTGTGAGCTCATACAGTTGGCCTAGTTGGGTTTGGGTTAACTGAGGAGGAGTTGGGTTAAGGAACAGGTACTCTCAGCTGTTTAGTAACGTTTAAGACTTCACCAAGAGGAATGTTTCCCCTCACAATCCATTTAGTATCTGCGCTTCTTTCAGGGCTATCTAAACAACCATATGTGCTTCTTTGCTTTGCTCTTGACCCTGTGGTGAAGAAGAAATACAGAAATGAATAGGCATTAGTAATAATGTATCTGAGCAGTATAATCTCACAGAGATCACGACTGGACTACGATCACTGACACTTTCTGTTTGCCTAATAAACTGAAAGCCCAACAGGAGTAAACAGAAAAAAAGTATTTGCAATTATTTCTCGACTGCAGCTTTTTAAGGGCAAACAGCTCTGCACATTTTGTCATACTCTGAAGATCAATTTACAGGAATGTAGTTTCTGACCAAAAAAAAAAAAGAGTGGGAAAAAAATCAAAGCTTTAAAAAATAACAGTGTTGTGTTTCATATCTTTGAAAAAAAAATAGTTATGAAACATATTTTTGCCTAAATGCACTTCAACAAGGATTTAATTTTTGAGCAGGCTTTCGCGCGTGCGCATCGATTAAAACTTGTCGGCACTAAAGTGAAACATTAACAGAAGCCTGTGAGTGAGATGAGATGTAATTCGGGCACGTTGACATGCAGGTGGGCACTGTGCAGGTGTGCTTTTGATGCTGAGGTCAGCCTGCGGTCAGAGAAGATGTTTTTAAAATGAATTTTGGCTGATCGCATTCCTCGACAAATAAATGAGCTGTAAGCCAAGGACAGTCGCATAACCTCTGTGGAACGAGTCCAGCTGGAAAAATATTAAACACTTTTAGCACAGCAGAATCTGCACCCAAATCAAAAGCCCACAGTTCACTTGTAAAGTGTGACAAAAATAGCAAAAACATGTTGATGAGAACACAGCACACACTTACAATTTAGAGTTGATTAAATGGATTACATTGGCATATCGTGACAAATACAATATGTTTAAAAATACAAGAATAAATAGTTAGTAAACATTTCTGGTCAAATCTCAAACTCCCCTTACAAAACTGGATAGTTTGTTGCAAACTTGCAGGTAATATGTAGTGCATTTGCCACAAACTAAATTGTTTTCCACAAAATGTTGCCAGAGGGTTGCCAGACTTTGCCAGTAGTGGTGAAATTCTGGTGAAGTACTTGCAACAATGGTAGTTCCTCCCACAAAGCTAATTTGCATTTGAAAATATCAGCTTGCCGAAACTTGCAACAACAATGCCAGAGGTTTGACACAAACTTCCCAGAAGGCCTATATTTTTGTATGGGTCTGTTTTTTTTATTTCTAATTGCACCATGTTTTATTCTGTTTGTGGTTCATCTTGAAAAGTAATTTAATAGACAGTCCACCTGTTCTTTCTTATTTGTCTTTTGTTTTGCTTTTTTATCACAACCCTGCAAGCTTAACAATTTGAGTCTCCCATTAATATGCAAGGCTTGTGAATATGTTTTATTTTAAATCACAGTGGAGCTGCGAAGCATAGACGCTTGAACTGATGTAAATTTCCCCCGTTGTGTTTGACTGAAATAACTGCCTGTTTAGAGAACACGAACCCACTGCAAGGTGAAGCTAATAAATTACACTTGAATAATCCCTTGGTTAAATTGCAAGCGGCTTCCACCAAATTCAACATGTGCGATTCCCTGAATGAAGCTACACACAGATCTGAATCCTGTTACATCTTATAATGGATACACAGCTTCAGCTAGTTTATTAGCAAGCCTAATAACATGGTTAAAGTTCAGATACGATTTCCAGTAGTTTGAGATATTTGCAGGTGATATTCCCCACGTAAAATACAATCTATATGTATTGATTTTTTATATCCTCACTTATTGAGGCACTTGCTGGAAGATAATAAATGTGTGAATAACTGCCAAGTCTGTGGATTTCAGTTGGAGAATGTAAGAAATTTTAAAAAAAGATATCAGGGAAACAGAAAAATGGTGAGACAGATTTATATACAATAGCCAAGAGATCCAATTAATGGGGAAAAGATCCAGTTGAGGAAAAGCATGTCTTTATTCCATTCAGAAGGTCACTGACATTAAATTTCATAAAAATTTGGTCACATACAATTAATTAAAAACTAAATAAAAACTAAACAAGAGATGTCAAATTAAAGATATTAAAAGACAGTTATAACTCATTATGAACTGGTATATGGTACTGTACAACAAATAGTATGAATAATTGCTTGCAAACAGAAAGCCGTATCTCCCGAATATTAAATTTCACAAAATAAGGGAAACAAACACATCAGTTGGGATAGCAACTGGCCTCTGCCCTTCTGATGATTCTCTTTATTTATTTTTGAAAAATACAGCTTTCAAAAATAAATTAAGACCTGCCTTTGATTTTCACTGATTCATTATTAGAGTATCGACCAATGCAAATAATATTTGATTGTGAAGTAATTTATAATCGAGGTGTATACACAGGAGAATATTTTTTGGGAGTTTTTGAATTTGCAATAGTAGAGTTAACTAGAAAGTGACTAACACCAACTTCTGTAGAGGTACTGAGAATATTGACCAAGCCTCCAGCTTCTACCAAAGAGCTTCTAAATTACAAGGGGCAAAATGTTTCCGTGGCAACACACCAGAAAGCATTTTCATTCTTACAAGAGTATTGCCTCCTGTAAGCGCTTGAGGATTGTAAGTATCCAAAAATGAGTGAGACATGAATTATCAGTCAATGGGTTGAGAAGGAGAGGCACGCCAGCTATGTTTTTATCCTCTATTATTCTTTAATGACAATTAACCTACAGTACGGAAATTAAAGACGCTGACACAAGGGGTGGCAGTTTGTTTGAACGGTGTGCCTGTATCAGACAATGATTCAAAGAGGGTCTCCTGCTATTATGCTAATTATTGACAGTGGGTTGGCACGTCTGTGAGAAGCTGAGGAAAGATTCTTTAAAAAATGAATATATAATCGTTTTCACTGGCATGCCTTAAGGATCGTTTTGATGAAGTGAATCAATTTCTTGGTGCTTTTATCATGCTCAGCATTCCAAGAATCCTGGAGCGCATTCCAAAAATGACAAGTACATCATACAGGATGTCGAAAAAAGCCTTACAAAGGAAGATTCCAAATTTTTTTCTTTTCACCATTGAAACCAACCTCTATGCACTGTTAAATTGTCCAACTTGATATCTTTACAAAAATAATAAAGCTGAATGAAAGGGCATGAAGTCACATTCAAGAGCCCCTCATACCAAGGTAGGTGTGGTACTTCCACCTGAGTTTAAGTGGTTTTAACCATTTGTGAAGATGCACCTCCAGGGACACAATGCAGTTGGGGGTTGCAAGCCAATGGCCTTTTACAAGGTTCAGCACATCCAAGCAAGCAATTTACCAGGGTCTGCCCACGCATAGAACCACCCTTCTTTTACCTGTATGGTGTCTGTGGCCAGTGACATCAGGCAAGAGGATGAAAGCATCATAAAGACCTGGGTGTGTGTCACACAGCAGAGAGAGAGAGAGAGAGGGAGAGAGCGGGGGGGGGTGGGGGGGGGGGGGTTGTGTGGAGACGGAGGGCGAGGTGCTGTGCTAATGAAATGATCCCAGGATGCACGGCCGTTATGATCAATACCAGCACTTCATCTTCAAAGCCTGCGCGTACACAATGAAACTGTGCAAAGGTCAGAGCGTCGCAAGCTCGCTCCTCCCAACACGCCGCCCGCAGCTCTGATTTAGATAAACGATTCCATTTTAAGCACTCTTCTGCTTGTCCTCTGTTAAATTAGCCTCCAAAAAAAAAAAAGAAACGCCAAAACAACAGAACAAAACAGATTAAAAAATGAACAGGCATTCAACAGACGCCCTTATCCGGAGCAACCTGCATAGCTTTTTGCATTTTTTACATACAGTAGTATCCATTTATAGAGCTGGATATATACAGAAGCGATGCAGGTTAAAGGCATAGGCCTACTGAACTTTGTTAGAACATAATATTGTATAGCTACTGGGTCGTAATATTCACACTCATCTTCATCTTCATGACTTGCTCCAGTGGTTAGCAACTGGCCAATGGAGAATGACGTTTTTTTCTCTCTCCATTCACTCCCATTGCATGGTGAAACAGGTCTCAAAAGCACACTTTTAGTACATAAACTAATGCAAACAACGCGGATTATGCCGATATAAATACTTTGCCGATATAAAATATATCATGACATCCAGTACCGAACGTTTTAAACTTTTGAAACAAATTTTGATTGATTTGATTCTGAAGAACTATTCAATGAAATAAACTAGAAACTGTTGCTAACTTTTTTTCTAACTTGCTCGGTTTGTTTTCTAAATTCTAATGCAAAGTGGGACGGTTACTGGCACAAGAACGAAACAAGGAAGTTCCCCGCTAACGAGCGCTTCTTCTTTCAAACCTTTGTTTGGAAAAAGTGTAAAATATCACGAATGGAGCTTTTTATCTTTTCAAACGTTTGGTAATGGATGTCGTGATTTTATATATCGGCATAATCCGCGTTGTTTGCATTCGTTAATGTGCTAAAAGTGTGCTTTTGAGACCCGTTTCCCTATGCAATGGGAGTGAATGGAGAGAGAGAAAAACGTCATTCTCCATTGGCCAGTTGCTGATCACTGAAGCAAGTCATGAAGATGAGTGTGAATATTACGACTCATATCGGGGCCAGGTAGCTATGCAATATTATGTTCTAACAAAGTTCCGTATGCCTTTGAGTACCTTACTCAAGGGTATAACGGCAGTGACCTATCTGGGAATCGAATCGGTAGCCTTCAGGTTACATGCCCAGTTCCTTACCCATTATACAACACTGCCGCCAATGATGCAAAATGCATAAGAAACTGAATTATGAGGTCTAACATGTACTTTCTGTAACCTTTCTTGAAATGCAAACCTGACTTTTCTTTTAGTTATCTTGATTTTGCTATTTTTGTACCATTACGAGGGAATACAGGAGATACATTTAAATAATTCACTTATCTCACAAACAGAAACACAGTAATACAGTCTTTTCAGATGTCAATCCCTTAATCTAAGACAAAAATATGTTTGTTTGTCAGGATTCCTTGTTTGTATGAAGCATTCTGGCTGACAAACTACAATGACTGCTTGATGAACTTAAAGGGCATTACATAGGGCCTGATTTACTAAAACCAGTGATTGGTGGAAAACAAATACCATCACCAATTATCGGTCATGTTATTGGTTGTGTGTGCTAAAAAGTTTGCACTTGCTAAAGGTCCTAGTAAATCAGGCCAATAGTGTGCTTTTCCTACCCCCTGCAAATATTATTCGTTTGTATTCCTTTAATAAAATAATTAGTCATCAAGGAGTAATACACTTTACACTAATTTAGCACAAGTAAGTACATCTACACTCACCATTCCATTAGGGATTATATTTTCATTGCGTTGAGTTTGAACACACACCTCACTCGACCAGCACATAAAAGCAATGGCAGGAAAATGTGAAGTGTGAGAGATTTAAGTTCAAGCATCTTCCTGTTATGGACAAAGTGTAAGACTGATAGGAGTGTGCGAATACAGCGACACTGATGCATTTTCTGCAAAGCCCTTCTGGAAATCCTGTGCTGAATGATCTGGTCATTAAAGAGGGCACAGCTATAATGAAGATTAAAAACAGGAGCCCTGGTTTGCCGGAAAAGCTTGCCGTTCCCTGGAAAAAAGCCTCAGAGGAGGATTTCTTTGGATGCTGAGGGTGCAGATTTATCTCCCTCAGTGGCCAAGACCTGAGGTTTGCACTCGGAGTATCACCGTGGAGAGATTGATCTTACAGATATATACTTCGGTAGAAGAAAGCGAGAGAGACTATAAGTGTAAGGCAAGATACAGAGACCCAGAGCTCAGGGTAGTGACTGAGAGACCACTGAACATGGGGTGGAGTGTTTCAGTTGCAGCTCCCCACTGGCTTCCTCAGAAAGAGGAAAACTCACCAGCTGATATTGCGTATGAAAAAGGCTGAGTGGCAGCCAATGGCACAAGGAATAACAGGCTGTGCAGAAGCTGTGATTGGAGGAAGAACGTATTCCGATTGTGTCTCACACTAACTGAGCAATCAGTAGCAGACAAGACCCATCAAACTTTGAGTTTGTTTTTAGTATTAAAAGCTCCCCTGCAAAAAATACAAATAAACTTATCAAGCTTCCAAGTGACTTGGTTGGTAAAGGCATTCATTCAGAGCACAGGCTAATCCCTACAGCCCAGATGTAAGATGTTCAGGTCTGGGCCATGCCATCTGGAGACTATGACTGAGGCTAGATACTATTAGCCAGTTATTCGAACAAGGCAGTGTAGGCTTTGAAGAGTAGGTTTTTTTTAAAATTTATTTATTTTTTAATAAATTCTAAGTCTGTGTTCTTGAACTCCCTTGCTTTCAATTACCAGTAGTGATAGTTACATCAGCATTAGAATGTCAGTTAAGAATATTCCGATGACATATTTGTGATCTTACACCTAAAAGCTGAGGTTCCTGGGGCTGCACTTGCAACAGTCACTCAAAAACTGGCCACGTACAACTGCCATCAGTGAGACATAGGCCTATGGTTCTCCCATCCACGCTAACTCTCCTGTAGCTGTAGGCCGTACGATGTGCAATGTATAATGTAGCACGCCGGGAATGTGCACTGGAGGAGTTCACGTGCCTCACATGGCATTCCAGTACAGACGTGGGAAGTATTTCGATCAGTTGAGCTGAGTATGGTGAAAAATGTAGATTCCAAAGTCAGAGGGGGAAAAAATGAACTACCAAGCAAATACATTTGTCTGTGTGTTCATGTTTATTCATGAGTGTCTGGATGACACCAAAGAAAAGCCTCCAGCGATGGTCTGCTATGATTTGACTTAGCTGCAAGTAACCTCGTGTCTATGTTTTAAGACACATTCTGTCTGGTGAAAATGGCCCCAGTGAGCTTCCTGGAAGCACAGATAGGAGCTCTTAGCTCACACACTTCTTTGGTCTCCCACATACAACAATAACTTCCTGTTGTTTATTCCGCAGCTGACGTTTTCAGTGTATCTGTATCTGTCACAGAGAGTGACAGAGAAAGAGAGATAGACAGAGAGAGAAATAGAGAGAGAAAGAGAGAGAGAGGTTTTCTGCATTTCCGAATGTAGGCTACACTGGCGATATTTACAAGTGTATTTCACGCCAATATAGCATTTTGAATTTGAATTTTGAGAGAGAGAGTGGAGGAGACAGACAGAGAGAGAGAGAGAGAGAGAGATAGAAAGAGGAATGGAGAGACACAGAGAGAGAATGTTGTCTTTGCACCTAGCTAATCGTGAATTGGCTTTGCAATTTTGTCAGGAGAGGGATTGGCAGCAGTGATGTCATCTCCTCCCTCACATGATTTATTAGGCACATCAAAGGAGCCAGCGTTCCTGGAGGAGTGGGACAGAGAATAATATGGATTTGTCTCTGCGCTCATGCCTCCCCATTTGTTTCCATTACAGGCCGTCTACATAGGGCTTCGCAAACAACGGCGGCGAGATATCATCTCAGTCACTCAGAAGATCACGCGCTCTGATTAATCGCCGTTCTCAAACTTACTTTGGACGCCGTCAAATCGCACACCTTTTCCCGCGTCCCCCTCCCAGGACTGCCTTTTCCCGCGTGCTCTCCCAGGACTGCCTTTTCCCCGCGTCCTCTCCCAGGACTGTCCAGATGCTGGACAACTGAGGTTTTTACGTGATCGAAACAGAGGGAGCGATGTGCTTTTTTCCGTGATTTTATTTTTCAATAAAAAGTTAGTCGCTCGTTATTTTATACGGTTCAACCTTTCTGCAACCAGAATGGGCTGCTATTAGCATTAATACAAGAATGTGAACAGATGATTGAAAACCAAAACATTATTGTGAATGAAAAAATGATCTCATTATGTATTTTGTGCTAACTCAAAGTATTGCAGCACCTTTTCGGTCCCTTGAGATTTGCATCAGTTCAGCTGAGAACAAGACTACAGCAGCAAAAGAAATGGCTGCATGAGTCTAATGGTAACCCCAAATGGTACAGTGGAAAGTAAAATGGCAGGCATACAATTCACTTAACAGTTTTCTCGGATTGATTTCTTTTCATCATATACAGTACTACACACTGTGTGGAGCCCAGATGGAAATGAGATTGTGGCTCAAAGCATGCGTATCGATTGGCTATGAATAAGAATGTCGTCCATTTCAACGAAGAATGATAGCTGGAATGAGCAGGTGACATTGTGAAAATAGTTGCAACCCCAACGCTCGCGTCTACAGGCAAAACTATAGAAAGCCGTCATGCTGCCGGCTTTATAGACCTCTTTATAATAAATGTATAACTGCAGGCATCTATATTAAGTCATCATCCATCATGAAATATATATAGAGCAATCGTATAAAAACCACAACGTTGATTGCGAGTGAGTCACGGAATCTGTCAATTTGATTTGCCCATTGGCAGGCGGGCCTACATTGTGGCTAAGTCTAAGGGCTCTATCATTGCTCTCGAGACCCCTGGAGTCTCTCTTTCTGTCTCTCTCTCCCTCTTTCTCTCTCTCTGCTATCTATCACATGGACAGCGAGCAGGCCGGTGGTGGCCCACCATGCTCTGCACCCACCCCCCCCACCCCCCATATCCCCCCACGCACATTTTCCATCTCTTCAGCGGTGGGAGAGAAACGATCTCATCACATCGCGTCTTTATCACTTGCCCAGATCTTGGGAGGCTGCTTCTCACGCACTGCGGTGGAGTTTCAGATTAATTGCACGTTGTTATTATTTTCTCAGAGGCTTTAGAAAGCCGCGCGCCGCCCCCCCCCCCCCCCCCCCCCCCCCCCCCCCCCGCCTCAGCGCATGCTCTCCTAACCCCCTTTAGAAGCAGCTGTGAGGAGCAGCGGCATTACCCGCCCCCCCCCCCAACCCCCCCCTCCTCCTCCCGCGCGGGTTCGAGAGACAGAAATGGAGTGACATCTTAAGTGCCCCCTGACACCACGCTGGTGTTTACGATCATTATGCACAAGTGATGTGGGACAAGTTTCTCAATTAGAGGGGGTTCCTGGCTAATGAGGACCATGTTCTGCCCATGTATCGTTTTGATTGATGGCCACCCCCGACATTTCACGTGTTCTGTCTAGGTGTCTATGAGTGCCCCGAACATAAGGCGCGAGAAGGCAATAGCATATTTAAACCTGGCATTCTGCAAGCAAACAAATGGTCTGGTTTATCAGCTATTTTGTGACTTCATGGAAAGAATGCCGCAGGGTCAGTTGCCTCTAACATTTATAAAGATGAAGGCTTCCATAAGACTTACGTCTGCAGAGATGACTCAGGTTCTGCTTTTTGAATCAAGATTCGTGGCACACTGTTGTTATGGCTGGCACTTCTCCAGAGTGGATTGCCTGTGTCCAGGAATCTCCTCACCGCAGGTCTTGGAAACGTGTCTTTCTCATCAGGGTAGCTGGCTGCTGTCTTTTGCAAGCATTCACTATAAATGCTGTCTCACTCAGCTAGCATTACCAACTTGACATGTTGCCTGTTCGATGCCAAGAGGGGCCCAGATAGCTTCTTTTTATGTTTTTCGAGACCCTCCCAAAGAGGTTACACAGTGAGCTGATTCATACCCAGTGGAGGACTGAAGACTCTGTCCATTTTTCCATCTGTGAGTGGGAATTCCTGTGGATTAAGTTTAAGCAGGAGAGAGAGCGATAGAGAGAGAGAGTGTGTGAGTGTGTGTGCGTGTGTTTTGTGTGTGCCTGTGTGTGTGTGTGAAAAGAGAGAGAGACTTTTAAACATCTCTTTATTTAAACCATTGTAAGTCCTTTCATGTATATTTTTACGTATGCAATACATACATTACTCACTCTGTTCAAGATGTTTTGTAATAAATTAATAAATATAATAAATACTATTTCTCAGTGCTTGTTTTAAAAAAAATCCTCTGTGGATGGAGAGAGAGAGAGAGAGAGAGAGAGAGAGAGAGAGAGAGAGAGAGAGAGAGAGGAGCTTGCCGTGTGAGTGTGAGCTTGCTGGATACGTGTGAGTTAATGGGCGAGAACAAAGCCTTGCACTTTTTTCCCTGTAATTGCTTTTGGACGTACGTAGCAGAGGACTCTGGGGTGGACGGTCGCGCTGTTATCTTTCATCTCTCCGGAGTCTGTTTCTGAGATGCCACCACTGCATGGACCCTGGGCCTTACAGCTCTCCTGGGGAATTAAGGGCAATTCTGAGCGCTTGTGTGTGTGTGTGTGTGTGTGTGTCTGTGTGTGTGTGTGTGTGTGTGTGTGTGTGTGTGTGCGCACGCCTGTGTACTTGTGTGCGTCCGTGTGAACTAGAGTTCCTTTCAGGTTGCTTTTGATCAGGTTTTTTTTCCCTCTCCTCCTTTTAACCAAGAAACAAAAATATTGCGATTGGCTAAAGCGGCAAACTTGTTTTCTTTATTTATTTAGAATTTGTTTTCTTTACTTGTTTGAGCAAAAAAAAAAGAAAAAAAAAAATTCTGTCACGGTGAGCCATCAACGCAATGTCTGAACTTGTTTACATTAGTGTGACTTCCCCCATATGAATGCACCCGTGCTAAAAACAAGTGGAAGGCATTTGATGCTTGAGTTTGTGGGGATTTTTTTTCTTTGCTCTCAAACAGACTTCAGTGTGTATATGCTGAAGTCAGACACCTGAGAATACACCACTGCCTTTGCTTTGATATGACTTCACAGGCAAAGCCCTTTGCGCCAAGTGGGGTGCCATGTTAGCCTAGTAAGAATGAGT
>CM056393.1:32318283-32393208 GCA_029718625.1 Synaphobranchus kaupii | reverse complement strand
ACAGCTCTCCTGGGGAATTAAGGGGCAATTCTGAGCGCTTGTGTGTGTGTGTGTGTGTGTGTGTGTGTGTGTGTGTGTGTGTGTGTGTGTGTGTATGTGTGTGTGTGTGTGTGTGTGTGTGTGCGTGCGCACGCCTGTGTACTTGTGTGCGTCCGTGTGAACTAGAGTTCCTTTCAGGTTGCTTTTGATCAGTTTTTTTCCCTCTCCTCCTTTTAACCAAGAAACAAAAATATTGCGATTGGCTAAAGCGACAAACTTGTTTTCTTTATTTATTTAGAATTTGTTTTTTTTACTTGTTTGAGCAAAAAAAAAAAAAAAAACATTCTGTCACGGTGAACCATCAACGCAATGTCTGAACTTGTTTACATTAGTGTGACTTCCCCATATGAATGCACCGTGCTAAAAACAAGTGGAAGGCATTTGATGCTTGAGTTTGTGGGGATTTTTTTCTTTGCTCTCAAACAGACTTCAGTGTGTATATGCTGAAGTCAGACACCTGAGAATACACCACTGCCTTTGCTTTGATATGACTTCACAGGCAAAGCCCTTTGCGCCAAGTGGGTGGTGCCATGTTAGCCTAGTAAGAATGAGTAACTATCCGTCTATCTAACCCCTTTGCTATTTGAGCTACCACTACTGAGTTTACTGCATCTCGTGTCCCATTACCCTGTTGACAGATTAGCATTAGCATAATGGTTTTAGCATGCAGATCCATACTTAACTAAGACCTTTAGCATGTGCAAAAACATTTTAGCACATGCAAAACTAATAACACAACCAATGATTGGTGCAAACCAAATGCAATGGACCAATGTTATTGGTTTTGCGAGGTTTTGCACATGCTTAAAGGTCTTAGTAAATCAGGCCCTAAGTATTAAAAATTTGTGTTTAGTAACACATTTAAAAACATCTCATTTGATTTTTTAGAAACTGAAATGTAACTACAGCGCAAATAAATGGGGAGTTTTCCAGTCGTGTACCAAAAGCGAAATGACCGGTTTGAGCTCAGGAGACTGCATTCCATCTCCCTCACTTTCTGTTAAATTGACCAAAATGATAACGGCAGAGTCGCTGAATTTCCCCAGCCCTCGGCAGAGACCACTCTGGGGCGGAATGGTGGTCATTTCGGCCGGCCGTCGCATCTTTGAACTTTGCCCATCAATTCCCCAGGAGCCGGTCTGTCGGGCCAGACGCGAAGCCAATGGAGGCGGCGTCCGTGACGGCGGCAACAGCCTGGCGACGGCTTTCCTCTATTATGGGATGTGACCTGCATTACTCTCTGACCCAGGGTCAACCGCCGGCACCTCCTCACAAAGATCTCCCACTTCCTCCCTGGCCTGAGACCACAGAAGCCTCTTCCTGGGGCGTCGAGGGCATCTTCCAGGTACCCTACATTTTAAGGCATTGTCACTGAAAAGCTTCTAGAGCGGGAGTGCATAACTCCATTCCTCGGTGCTGGTTTTTTTTGCCCACCAATTAGCGTTGCTTACATTTCTGTATATCGACTGTATACATCAATGGTGGTTCTCTGCTATATCAGACCACAGTATAATAGGATAGATGTGCAGTCTGCAGCTCTGACTCAAGTTTCTAATAAAAATCTCAGATCAAATAATCAATCAATCAATCATTTTTTAAACCACTTACTCCTGGTCAGGGTCACGGGCGGTATCCCAGCATACATTGGGTGTACGGCACGAATACACCTTGGACAGGTCACCAATCCATCATCATTCATAGCCCAAGGACAATTTAGACTCTCCAATTAGCCTAACCTGCATGTCTTTGGACTGTGGGAGGAAACCGGAGTACTGGAGTTAACCCACGTGGGGAAATGGAGAGAACATGCAAGCTCCACACAGAAAGGCCCTCGGCCGGGATTCAAACTCGGTACCTTCTTGCTGTGGGAGTAACAGCGCTACTCACTGCAAGCCCAGATCAAACAATGACTGAGCTAATTCAAAAAATTATGAGCGGGAGTTGGTATGAAAATTCAAAAATGATCAGCCCTCATTATACAGCCCTGTCTATAGAGTGATGCCTACCACGCCTACCATAATACAATCTGATTTAGCTCAACTGCATCCTTTTGATGTGCTTTGACAGTGGTCTATGACAAAACCGCATGGTGAAAAGATCTATATAAAAAAGGAGTTTGACAGATTGCTTGACTGATTGTATGGCAGTTTATTTTCCCAAGGCAAGGCAATGTAATCCATTGTGTTATCTTGCCTATATTTGTTATGTGTGATGATTGACTGATTCATTGCTTAACTGATTTGACGGTAAATATAGGTTTATTTTCAGAAAAAACAAAAGACAGCAGTTTCTTGTGTAGTTTCGAAGTTACAAAATAGATTTTTGCATGTTTTACTTTTAAGTTCACAACGATAATGGGAAAGTTATTATTTTATCGAAATTTTTGTTGCATCTAAATCATTTTCCCATTGTAATTGAGCTGAAAAGGTAAAAAGTAAACCATGCAAAATGCAAATCAACCAATTAAAATCAAATTTAAATTTTGTAACCTTAAAAATACTG
This sequence comes from Synaphobranchus kaupii, assembly GCA_029718625.1. Classification (NCBI taxonomy): domain Eukaryota; kingdom Metazoa; phylum Chordata; class Actinopteri; order Anguilliformes; family Synaphobranchidae; genus Synaphobranchus; species Synaphobranchus kaupii. The sequence continues at coordinate 32,390,667 of CM056393.1, read as the reverse complement.
TATAAACAAGTAAGTACCGTTTTTGTTTTTGAGTTTTGAAATCCTTACTATGAATATCACTTCAATTTAACACCATTTGTTGCATTCAAATGCAATAATTTCCTCCAAACCCAGACACATATTCATAGAGGTTGCCAAGGTTTTTAAGATGAGAAACACACAGATACAGGTGCACGAGGAGCAATGCATTGTGCATAATGTGCCGAGGTATTTCACAACACCAACCGCACGTCTAAACAAGCACATCGATTGCATTTTTACTCCCAATGTAAAAAGAGTGGAAAGGTGTCCGGTGACAGGGCTGGGACATTGATGAATGAGAGGCGCTGCGGCCCCCGCAGATTCCCGCGGCAAATGTGACCGTGACACGGCGGCCTGCGGTCTGAGTGCGCCACGGCCGCGCTGAAACCGACCGCCCATCGAGCCGCCCGTCTCTCGGTCGGCCCGGCAGTCGGACCTTCCTTTGGTGAGTTCAGAGGCACTTTATCACTCGCCCTTTCATGTTGACAGTGGCCAATCTATCACGCGCTTTCTGCAGATTAGCCACGTGCATCACCACAGCCTACAGAAGGGGGAAGGCCCACGCGACAAAGATTTAATCGCCACCGAGGGTCGGCCCCGAGTGGACCCTCACAGCAAAATGGCGGAGTACATTTAACACCCTAGGCGTCTGTATGAGACCGTGGTCTCATATAAACACCCTAAGGTGTTAAATGTACACCAGCAGTGTTAGATTTAGGCTACACAGGAATTTTTGCTGTGCCTTTGCTTTAAGTATCTACCTCTGAATAAAGCTGTGGGTTCGACACAGTTGGGATTACATTAATGTTCTGAACTCTGACTAACACATTTAAATAAATTCTACTTGTAACTGTATAATAATAATAATAATAATGATAGTTAATCATTATTAGTCATTTTTGTGATTCTTTTTTGTAATGTGGTTAGTACGTATTTATTTGTTTTGCAGATAGGTAAATTACAGAGGTCACACAACTTGTCAATGATGAACAAATGCAAGTTTTTTCATGATAAGTAAAATAGGACTTCCTGAAAAGTTTCCAAGTTAAGGTCAGATTTTATTGTGGTTAGGATAAACCTGAACAAAACTAGGGATGCCGTTTAAACTCTAATGCTTAATAGCACAGCGCTCATGCTCCAGATTGTAGTTTGTAGAAAAGAAACTGCCTTTGTCCATCTGTTTATAGAGTAATAATCAAGAAACCAGATGTCTTATATCCCCATATGACAGGCCGAGTTTTGTTTCTTACATTATGACATCATTGTGATTAATATTTCAACTGTGGGTGTACAAGCATTCGTATACGCTGACCTCCGTGGGCATTTTGAACTGTAGTCTGACCTCTAGAACAAGTAGTGTATGGCACATTTAATACCTACATAGTATATTCACGTGGGAATGCAGCAGTTTATCACGAAGCTGTAACTTGCGCTTGACGTCAACGTGTCAAGGTGTGCTTTTAATGGAAATACGGAGAGAAGAACAGAGTATCAACATGGAACTTTAAGTGCCGCCACAAGCCCTCCCACAGAGAGTTCCGGAGAGTTCAGTGCGTAGGTGTGCGTGAACGTGTTGGGATGCGAACCGTTCAGTAGCGCTCTGACTCAGACTGTGTCTGACCTTATCCCCCCCCCACCCCAAACTCCCCCGGAGGAGCTGTTCCTCTGCTCACATTGCTGTCGGCCATGCTACCTGCCCGGTCAGCGAAAACACAAAACTTGCCTCAGACGGGGAGAGACGGCAGGGTCACTGGAGACACTGTCGGGAGGGGCCTTAAAAGGAACAGCAGGGATCTGCTGACAGGCACAAATACAGAAAAACAAAATGGATTCACACCATATCTGACCCCAGGGGTGCGGTGATACATTATCACTGATAGATTTGCACAAAGAAACAAACAGATGCCCGTGTCATAGAGAGGCATCTTATTCTCAAAGACGGGTGCATAACGAGGGGCCCATTTTGCACAATTTTCATCTCTTAATTATTTAATGAGGCCCTGTCTTGCATTTGTTCTTAGGTTTAGGATATTTGTGAGCTACAGCTGCTGCAGACTGCATGTTTATTCTTGGTTATAAAGTTGTTACTGTGATCTGATATAGGAGTGAACCACCATTAGTATATCGAACTGTATATATGAAATTTTAAGCCAGAATAACTGGTCGGAACAAAAACCAGTAAACACTCTGAGGCCTGGGGTTGTGCGCACCCTGCTCAATGGGACTTTTGTTTAAAAAAAATGTGACTTAAAAAGTTACAAGAATGATTAAAAGTCAAATATGGTGTCAGGGTGAATTTCAACATGACAAATTTATCTCTCCTTCCTACCCAACGTGCTCATTTAAATGTCTGTTAAATGAGGAAGTACTGTAGGAGTTTCTCGGTAAGGTGGCAGTGGTGGAGCTGAGATTCTTTGCGGCTGTTCCCTCCGGGGGGGTTTCTGGTGGTGGGCGAACAGACACAGCATACCCCCCCCCCCCCCCCCCCCCCCCCCCATACCCCCCCGGAGGGACGGGGTCCCTGTAGGAGGGAGGGCGTCTGTTCCAGACGGGTCACGGCAGAGGTCGGCCCGCAGGTTCGATTTGTCAGTGGATAAATGATGGGTCCACATCTGGAACAGTTTGTCGAATAAATAACAAGCGATGGTCCATACATCATTGCCCTCCCTCCAGTCTGCCAGGGGAAAAGGAGAAAATAAATTCTTATTGTAACCTTGGGAAGTGCAACAAATGTTGTCAAATAAGGCTGTGTGTAATTTCTGTGAGAGTGAGAGAGAGAGAAAGCTTTTCTTTGTCAGGCGCGGGGAGTAATAAGGGCCGACCGAGTGGCACATCGTAACATGGCGGGGTCCTGGCGTATTGATCTACGGCCGAGGCGCTTTAAATCCTGACAAAACACGCTGTCACTGGCCCAAAGGGAAGGGCTCCCAGCCTGGCTCCTGTGGACAGCCACACTATGGCCGAGACTGCAGTGGGAGCACGCAATACAAGTTGAGGAGGAGAGGCAACTGGGAATGAGAATTTAAAAAAAGAAAACATATATGTCGTATATACAGTCTTTAGACAGGGTTGTTTCCTCGCAGTATGACTCTTTTTAAGACAAACACACTATGAAAGAAAACAGCAACAAAAACTTCCATATTGTTAGTTACTAGGGAGTCCAAATGTGCACAAGACAACATTCATTGAAAGGACAGACAATACAGTATGGAACCATTATGGAATTAAAGCATGTGTACAGCCATTTCTCCTCCATACATCCAATCTTCAGTGAGCATACTGTAACTTAATTACATTAGCAAAAGAGGACACTTACCATGTAAATTTATGGTAATGTGCCAGTATTAGATGCTAATTACCATTAACCGCCAATATTAGGCTGTGTTATTACAGGAACTGGAACGGGATCCTGTGCGCTTTTTGAAATTATGTTAAATATTTCATACTTTCAGAGCCATGACAGCCTGTCAACTACAGCTAAACCCAGATGGCGTGTCTAAAATGTGTCAGGAGACCACCTTTTCCAAGTGGAATTTTTTCCCCCAATATGGGGGGGAGTTTCAGAGAAGGATGGGTAATCGGAAGGCTCAGTGACATTGAGATAGACTGTCATTTCAAGATGCAGTTGATCAAGTTTAATTTCCCCCCGAAAAAAAAAAAACGCTCTTGAGAAAAAATAATAATAACACTGAACTATTTCACTATGAAATAATCTCTCAGAGATTAAATGGAAGATGAAAGAATCAAATATCTGTGGAAACAAAACAGGCTGCGATAATTGTATTGGATACAGTCATTTAAACCTACTCACACTGCTACATGCTTACATTAGCACATGCAAAATGAGTCCAACAAATCTGTTTTACTTTTATCAGTCCTGATTTGTTTTTAATGCCCTTGAAGAACAATGTCAATACTTCACTGATCTGGAGCATTACAAAAAGATCCCATTTTCCTATCAAACTTAGTGAAGGATACACATAAACAATGAGCAAATTACTGTTGCAGAGGCCTTCATAGTGTCACCCTAAAATTAGAACATGGAGAGATGGTTTCATGTTGAAACTGTGAGCAAAGTGAGAAGCACTGCGCGTGTTTTCAAATGTAAAAAGGATGGGTTCAGGTCTGACTTCTTTGCTTATTGTCACAGATAATTGATTGTTTGTATTGTTTTTTATTGAATAACCCTTGCATCGATACGTGTGGGAGTCTGTTAACTGTAAAACATAAAACCATGATATGAGTGGAAAATATAAGTGGGAAGAAAGGTTGTGATATTACGTATGTGTGCGTGTGTGTGTGTGTCTGTGTGTGTGTGTATTCAAATGTATTTAAACGCACAGGAAGGGGCTTGGGGCAGAACCAGGAAGCGGTCATGCTCTCTCTGTCCTCCCCCACACTCCCTTGCTTGTTGCTGGTGTTAAAGTGCAGGCAGAAACACTTCCAGGCCGGCTCGCCCTAGCATTGGGGCCTGGCTTGTCTGGCTCCTGGTAAGAATGACTCATTTCCTGTCTTTTCCTGGGCAATCACAAAGTGACTCCATGAATCAGAGTCGGGGGCCAAGGGTTGGGGGGGTGGGTGGCGGGTGTTAGGGGGGTTGGGGTACGTCGAGTGTTGATCGGTGCACGGAGGAAGCTCCTGCACTATGCCTCTGTGTCTTCTGACAGTTACGTATACAGGTATTTAAAGAAACATCGCCGTCTACTGGTAGCTCCTACTACGTCCTGGAGAGTCCTGCTGGCTAAGTGGAAGAAACAAAGTATCATTTAGCCGGGAAGATGAAGCGACACCATATTTCAGGACTGTGTCCTTCTGTTTGATGACGTGGGAACTACAGAGATCACAGCAACACATCAACTTCCCGCACGCAGTGTTACAGTGGGAGATCAGCAAGACTATGGCCTGGACAGCCATTACAGGAATAAGAACATGAGTATGATTACAATAAAATTAAATAAATTGGATCCTCTATTTTATTCTTAACATTGTACTTACATATAAATGCAAATATTAGTTTTCTCACTGACACATTTTGGTGAGGTTTACTGCTGAACTTACCTGTTCTAATGAAGAAAAACGAGAATTTCGCAGTGCATTAAATTTAAGAACAAATTGTTGATTAAATCTGTATAAAGCAAACAAACTGCTAAACGTTCTGCTAAAAACCAAAGTGAATTTCAACATTACACAGCGGAGATGGCAGCATTAAAACTCCTCTCCTGTTACAGTTGCAGGGCATGCGACAATAGCGTGTCTGTTTTTGCACTTGCATTAATAGCCTGAGACACACAGAATTCAAAGAAGTGTTAATTATGTGACTTAGAGCCGTGCACAAAATGAGAATCTAATATCAGTTTTTTTTGGGGCATCTGCACATCTGTGCACAGAGGGTGTTAAATGTACAACGGGTGTTAGATTTACATTGGCATTTTAGTTTTAGTCCAAGACTAGGCTTAGAGAACTTGACTGAGAACTGGTCCTACATGTTTAGATTTCGTCTTTAGCTCAGTTTTAAATGCACATGGGCAGCCATCAGAGGAATAAGAACATGAGTATGATTACAAAAAAAAAAAATGAAATCCTAAGGGTTTAATCTTAAGAATGTGAATAAAAATAAGGATTTGGCTCACCCCACTATCCGTGTACATTATGAATTTAGTGACGGTGTAGGTACCACGTCTTGAGCACTGCTTCCATCAGTTTCAAATTAGAAAAGGATATGCAGTATATTCACTATAGGAGGGCTGTTTATCTCCTGACAATACATGCAGCTCACCTTTCACATCCGTCATACATTGTTTAGAATTGGTATGTACTACAGTTAGTTGAGATGTTAGGTATTTTTCTTCTTCCATGGTATGTAGGTTTCAACATTTGATAACAATACATGCACTGTTTGGATTTAGAGGTATAACATACTTTACCAGATGAGTGGATAGCCAGTATATTTTCCATGCACTTATTTTTCCTCCCATTAGCAAATAGAAATTCTTTTCACACATATCTCCTGAGCATTATCATTGCAATATAACTCATTTAGCTAATATTACAGAGCAAGCAATTCAAGTCACCTTGTTAATGAGATTCTTCAACTTAAAATAAATTTGCACCTGTATCACATGGAAATACAGCCGTAGCAGTTGAAAAATTACCTTGACTGCACGCAATGCCATGAAAATGTATCTTTGAGATGATTTTATTGCATGGTTACCCTAGGCAATTAAATCAATAAATCTTTACTGTCAGTGAGCTGGCTAAATGCCAAGAGCAAATGAAACGATCTGAATCTGTAAATAAAAGAGCTGTTGACACATCATTTTGGAAATTACTTACCAGAGTGAAACTTCTATTCCTGCGGAAAGACGTCCGTCTGGTGTTATAGACCTTTCGAAATGACCCCCGCAGTGTGAGACAACATCAGGAATGCCATAAATTAGCATGCGCGGTGAACCGTGTGGACTGATCATGTGATTAATAAATGAAAAGCTAATGTACGTAAATGTGGCATTACGAGGACCAGCAACGCGATGCTAATTCGTATGCTAACGCTTGCTAGTTCAGAAATGCATTTAACGAAGATGCGCGCAAGGTCGCTGGGACACTGCCGGGGCTGGTAATCACATCCTTGGCCGATTTCTCTGTGAATACATCATGGGAATGTGCTGCTCGTTACTGAAGGGGTGGCAGGGGCTAATATGATGTGAGTGTTGTGGTGGCTTGGGTGGTAGAGTATGCAGATGTGTGTGTGTGTGTGTGTGTGTGTGTGTGTGTGTGTGTGTGTGTGTGTGTGTGAACTGCGCAACACGTGGCCTCCTGCAGTGACAGTAATGATGGTGGAAAGTGTTCATTATAGCCCACATCAAGACTGTGAGGTTCCGCTGAACAAAATGCTAAATACTCCCCGGCTCGGAGCACGCCATATGCAGTCACAGGAAGTCGCCTGGTGGGTGGTACGCGTGAAATGATATCCCTCGACACAGCGAGGAAGACAAATGGAAACTCACCTTCGGTGGAAAGGCCTCGAATCACCATGCGAGCAATTTAACTACAGCTTGTCATTTCCCACTGTATCAATAACACACCGAGGATAAAATTAGATGGTTTTCTGGATTTGAATAAAAAGATAGAAAAAAACAAACAAATATAACCGCAAGCAGCAATTTCTGTGGTCCAGGCTCTTCCTGCGCCGCTAATTTGTTCCTACTGAGGAGATGGACTGGGACATGAACTTGAGACCTCTGTGATGCAAGGAACCTATGAGAGGAGCTGTTTACCATAACCCTGGCACCTACTTTTGTGGTAACTTCCTGTACAGCACATTCATGTAGCTTGGTTTTGCGTAAATTTGTCAAACTTAATATAAGTCATGGTATTTTAGTTGTTTTAGGTGGCACCCTTGGATCACACATACGTGTGCACAATGACCAAGCATGGAATTTTTGCAAGCACGGGCTTTCAAGCACGAGGGGATCCGATTAGGCCTCTGCTGATTATGTTCATTAGCTTGTCATATGGCCATTCCATACCAAAAACACCGAAAGTAATACCTGCATAGCGGTAGGCCCATAGATTCAGCACCCTAAATGTTGTGTAAATTCAAAATGGCGGAAAATCCAATGTGTTAGAAGCCGTGCGTCAGGAAATTTGGTCAGGAAAATTTGTTCCTTGTGAGGAGAGGGACCTATGCAGCAAATCTTTGTAACTCTTTGTCAAACAGGGCTCGGGGGCTAGGCTCATAAAAGTCAAACCTTTGTACACTACAGCGCCACCAACTGGCCAGTCTTCAGTGTATTCTAAGATTTCAGCCATCCATAGAAGCCTACCAAGGTTCGGAATCCTGGCCCATATCAGCTAAAAGTTATTTGAGGGTGAAAGGAAGGAGAACAAAAAAACAAAACAAAAAAAACAATAGGGTTCCAACACCTGCGGCGCTTGAGCCCTTAATCATACAAAACAAACAATCAAGCTGCAGTGGAAACTGTGTAGTGGTGTGGCGTGGTGGGAATAGTTTTGTGGCATAATGCAAGGGAGTGGTAATTTGTAAATGATTTATAATAAGCATGTCCCAGAGAACGGGAATCAGACACTGCCAAGCAAAAATACTCACATGCACAACACTGGTGTAATACAACAGAGATGCTTCTCTTCAGTCTCAATCATTCCTTACAGTCATTTCACGCTCCAAAGAGGGTCGCAACCAAGTAAACTTTTAAATACACTTGTCAGTTGTTGTTGTGTTCCTACATTTCAGGGACATTGGGACCGCATCCTACTACAAAAAGAGGCCAGGCGGATTTACAACCGTAATACTATCTCTCCCCACGGTCTCAATGATGAACATGATGTAGCATGTTTTCTGTAAATCGGTATATGCTCATGTAAGGTTTTCGTAGCCTTTGTATATTGTCATTTTATATTTGTCTTTTACCCTATGTGTAATTCTAAGATAATTGTGCTGCTGCCCCTATGGATCATCGGCACATTTTCCCCTATGGTGACGCTGCCTGCCAATCAACCTGTCTTTAATATGCAGCTCAGACATTGATCGTTACCTGAAGACCGCACCTGGTCGAAAAACACGTCGCTGCCTTTATGCTGAGTGCAAGTAGCCATAGCCTATATTGTTAATCTTGTACAGTTCATCGTCTGTATTTCAGCGCTTATTCTGCGTTTTTTTGTGAATGCCTAGCGCCTTCAGTTTATTAAACAGACGGTACACTGTTCCACCCCAAATATGTTGCTCTCCCATTTTAAAAAAAATCTCTTATACCTACATTTCAGGATAAATGGTTATGTAGACTAAAACTCTAAATTAAGCTTTTACAAAATGTAGATTTTAATCTAAAAATAGATTTTTCCCCCTTTGTGTTCATTTCTATAAAACCAGTGGTATAATTTGCCATCTTGTTGAGAAGGAATTACCATGGTTCATACCATTTTTTTATTTAATTTTTACTGAGACATTAAACATTTAAAAACATAACTACATTTTAAATTTTTGTTCATTACATATGACAGTTTTCTTATAAAATAAACATACAATAGGCAAAAATAAAATAAAAAAATCTGCAGAACTTGTGCAACACATTTGAAATACAAAGCAAACCAGGCAGGAACATTTTCTTTGTACATAACGCAATAAAAATGAACTCTTACAACTATACATTAATGAATCGATAGCATAACAGTTACCCTGCTCTGTACAAAACAAATCAATCGAAAACTTTACAGAGATAGCATGCCTGAACAAAGACCGTCTCTCTGTCATTGCAGTTCATTTTATACAACGTCCTTTTTCAGCTTCCAACCAAACCTCGGCAAGAACGAAAAGGCTATTTACTTGGAATGGTAACCCTGTCCTTCCCTGCTGTGTCGTATACATGTAACATCCTGCAGGGATTAGGTAGCATTTAAGCATTTATTTAAAGCTTGAGCCTCAAGGTAACAGAACATTTTATTGGCTTTTTCATGGATTTCAGCACTGCTCATCATGTCTTGGGTAATTTGCTTTTGATCGTCGCAAAACATCGAAATTCATTATGCGCTCTTTGTTAAGACTATCGGAGATCAAAATGTCAATTAAGTTTTAATTGTGAAAGTTGGTCTACCTGGAATGAAATAGCCTAAATGGAATTTTGTTCCATAATTAACACAAAGGAGGCTCTGCTGGAGTTTAATTCAGCATTTATTCTGACGTTTTTTTAAGTCGTTGGCTTTGTAAAAGTATCAACACTGGGAATTTGTCTTTGGGGGACAGTCTCCATTTTCTGTCAACTTTTGCCACCTGTCATGATTCTTTACGCTAAATTCTTTAGCTGTCACGTTAAATTTAAGATTCATTTGAACGTATGATTTAGGTAAAGTTTGTTTTTTTTGCTCAATGAAGTGGCTCTTGATAGTCATCGTTGCTGAACACAGCCATGTTAAGTAAATGCCTTTTTTGCCTTTATCTGGTTATATCTGAAAGTACTTTACGTATATTATTACATTATCTCTTTAAAAAATGGGATAATACAAATATAATGCACTCCAAATCAGAGTGAAATGACTGAAAGCAGAGGCAATACACTGAACTGGATAGGATACAGAATACTAAAGCTGAGGGATTTGAGAAGTCACACATGTGCATTATCTGCAAGGCGAATGGATTTCCCACGCAGTCGTTTCTGCCTGTTTCAAGGAGTCCAAAACACATATTCATGTGGCACAATCCTTAACACAAAAGGACACAAACCATGAAGCACTTAATTGTACTGTACACATATACACATTTGGACAGCGAGGTCATCGTTAGATAGATGCTCTTATTCACCTAAAGTCAATTTGGTCAGTCACAGGGCATTTATATGGAAAAAAGGAACTTTAGAGTATCAAATATAAGGTCTTGACTAATCTTTGCATACCAGTCACTTTGATGAAGTGCAGGTCAATATGAACAGTATTCTCAATACAACAGAGTGACTGAGATGAAAGTCAGCAGTCAAACACATGCCACTTTTAAATGCCACAAATTCTCAATTACTGTAAAAGCTGAACATATCATTAATGTCCAATCATGGCGTGTCCATAATTAACAGTTAAAGAGGTATTTGGTACTTGTGTTTGTGTTTGGAAAGCTTAGTCCAGTTCATGTGGATCATATACATCCACCACGGTTCTCAGTAAATATTAATCAGCATCAAATTATTAGACCTTTAATTGACCAACATGGCAAATTAATTTATGTTAACGAAGTGCTATTTACAGTGTTTAATTTGCGGAGCTAAGAGAATGCTTCCAGCTGGGCGCGTGAAATTGGAGATTGTTTTCCGCGATACTGATTTTCACAAAGCGAAACGATGGGAACGACAGTTAAACAAACAAAAAAAAACAATCACAGAACAGGCTGACATACCTCCACAGGCTCTGTGTTGTTTCATTAAAAAAAGAGCAGCCTTTTCATCTCTTAAGAAATAAATTAATTACAATATAAGACAAACAAACGCAAAATGCTTGGTAATCTCATTAAATAATACTACTGCGATATGCTGATAATCTGGTGGAGGAATGCGAGTGAACGCATACATTGAAGGGATTGCACTGAGCGTGCTCAGACCAAGGAGCCCATAAATGTCTTCCCATAGCATGTATCCCAGCATGCATTTCCCTAGCTCTTTCCCTTTTTGAGACTGGGGACGTTGGCACAGAGCTGTGCTTGTTTGAGCACAGGCGGATCGAGATAAAGAGAGGATAATCAGCATCTCCTGCTTTGTAAACATAAAATGGATGACTCCAGTAAGGATACCGCTGCATCAGATTGCCTATATTAGTGTGGCTTGTTTGGTATTCCGGTGGACAGAACCTTTTCAAAAATCACTATATTAGTATACTGCACATATGTACAGCGATTAATTTGGGGGCCGCAGTTAATGAAAATATTCCATTAATTGCTCAAGCCTTAAAAAAAACATTAAACAAACAGGTATTAACTGTCTTTCACAAATATTAATATTCATTTTTAAATATGTCTTGTTAAATTATTGTTAACTACACCTGTAGTAGTAATATCCTTGCTAAGAAGATGATCCAATTAAAAAAATCCTTTTAATGAACTATTATTAACAACACTGTCATAACCTTCAAATGTCATCCTGTGAATTTTAAAAATGCTCCGCATGGAGCAGGTTAAGTTATAAATAAGTTTTCATTGTAACAGCTGTTTCATTTTGACTGGTACCAGATGGCACCTCATTCAATTTTCTTAATATTTTGTTTTGGGGGGCACAGAGAGGGTATTCTAAAAAAAAAAAAAAAAAGAATTTGATTTTGCAATCTCAGTGGAAATCATCCATTTCCAATCGGCTTTTCTTCCTCGTAAAACGAATGCGGGGGCATTAAACGCGCATCCTCTGTGCCAAGGCCTGAAAATATAGCTCCTTGTTTATACTATGGGATGGATGGGGAATAGGGAGCCAGTACTATTTGGTATTGACTGACTGCCAAAGGGGCACAGATTTCCCTGACAGAATGGCTTGCCTCTGACGAGCAAAAGAACAGCTGTGGAAAAGCCACTCGGAAATTTGCAAACTGCTCCCCGAAATGGGACGACAGTTGGTAACTTTGGACTAGAAGAGAGAATTTTGCTGCGATTTGCATAAAACAAATATACACACCCTATCTTCCCTAGTTTCCACATTGACTGATGATTATGAGATTGTAAAAATAAAAAAAAAAAGGTGAAAAATCAAAGAGTTGAGTTGCCATAGCCAGTAGTTCAAATTGAAAGGGCTTGGCAGGCTTTTAATTTGTTTTACAATGCATTTTTTGTCGTTGAGAGAATCATTTCTGGAAATTTCTGGAATATATGACGTACAACCATTCATGTTTACCTAAATATTGCTGTTAGTCCTTGGAGTGGTATTCTATGGCTATTGCACAATAACGTTTGTTTCAGAGTATAATTAACACTGATTCTGAGGCTAAGCAAAACACTCTGCATCAACAAAAACAAGATTTAATGTCTAGTGCGAGCATGTCATTAATTCAGTCTAATTATTTACTTAGTGTAGTCCGTGTTCATTATTTGTTTGTTTTTGTTGTTTTTTTCTTCTAGCGTCATCACAATACTAACTCAATTAGAAATTTGAAATAAATAAGTTACACATTTGTATTCTTTTAAAGCCAAAACTGGTATCACCATCATCAGTAAAAAGTATATAAATAAATAATTGTGGCTTTATGAAAAAATCTAATATACCAATATGGTATGGAAAAATCACTTAGATTGATTCTCGTTCTTAAATATAGACTCTAATAATTTTCCACTGGGTAAGGAGGCACTTTGTAAAAAATTGGTGAAAAGCACATTTTTTCTTCTTACATCTTCCCTGTCTCTCACGCACATTCAGCTTTGATTCGGTCAACATAAACTACTCAGTTGTTCAGTATGAAGAGAGAGTGACTGGTGGGCTCCGAAAACCCTTGTTCTTGGGGACACCCTTGCCGGAAACTTCTCTGTATCACATGCACACTGTTTAACCAACACACGTACCCAAAACTAAAGAAGGCAGCACTTCCTCATCTGCCAGACCCAAAAGATCTACAACTCGTTAAGACAGCTCTGTATGTCAGGTTGACAAAATCAAATCTCTGTACAGAGATGATATATTTATGTCACTTGTCTGTGTAGTCATTGATTCCTGGTTGAGAGATTGCTTCAAGACAACCGCCTAATACGTATGTGCGCATGCAAAATTTTTAAAAAGTTAATATTGTAAGAGTAATATTGCAGGTATGCATAAGACTGTATCTTACACAAAACTCTGTCATGTCATGGGTTTATTTGCATGATTACCTTGGAAATATCTGCCCAAACATATTCTAAGATGAAGGGCTTTGTGTTCCATATATTAAAAATATGCTTTTCTCTTGCAGACAGGTAATGTATTCTGCCTCAGGCTATAGCCTGCTTAAAAATAATGTACAGAAGACACCAAAATGATGAAGTAATAATAATAATAAAAAAAACACTATTCATTTAATTTACTTTTGGTGGGATATGAACTAGTTCACAATGATGCAGGGGGTCTTTCAGTCGAAGAAAAAACTGAAATGGAATGTGTAGAATATAAAACCATGCTTGATCGTAAGAGCCTTGCTTTATCTGTAGAATCAATTGCAATAAAGCATTTTTCTTGACAAGGAGGTTGCAGGTTCTCCTTACCGATTACCCTACCCTGCCATGAATGGATGAAAGCTTGCTTTCAGATCCTGCTATTCTCAGGATATTCTGGTATTGTCTTCAAGATGTTCGTAGACAATCAACCAGTGCTTTCACAAATTGATTACAATGGGACATATGAAATATATGCACGTGTTTCATGTCTCTCATTCTAATGACTTTGTGAAAGCACAGTTGCAGCTGTCTGAGATGTACTGTGGCGAATATAACACCCCCTGCCAAAAAAGAAAATTAAATAAATAATAATTAAAAAAAGAAACAATTTGCCATCATGCCTCTCTCTCTCAGTGTGCCATTCAAAGTTTATCCGTAAGCCAGGAGGCTTTCATTCTGCGGAGCCAAAAAATAAATAAATAGTGTTTCAGGGAATCTCAACATTCCTTCAAATCCAGTGGGGAATTTGGACAAAGGAGCGAAAGCAAACAAAGTGTGTGTGTCTGAGTGCGCGCTGTAAATGATGGTCTCGCCGTTGGCGGCTGGCGGAGAGAGGAGACGTCCTTAGGGGGGGGAACGGGAGGAGATGGAGTCGCTGGTAGAGGTAGTGATGGAAGGGAGAGAAACGGAGCGTGGCGGCGGCACTATAACAAGTGGGCCTCTAGCCGCAGCCAGTGCAGCCCTTGCCTTACGTAGTGCACCAGTTCTGTCATAGTGCTCTGCTGGGTCAATGGGTCCATCACAGAGTCCAGGTCCTGAAAGAACTCTACAGGGAGCGAGGAAGGAGAGAGGGAGAGGGGGAGAGGGAGAGGGAGAGAGAGGGAGAGGGGGAGAGGGAGAGGAGAGAGAGGCAGGTGATATCAGGGTGATAGAGAAACTAAATACTGCTGTCTGCAGAATTGTTAATCACACCATTCGTGGAAAAAAGGAAACTCCTGTGAGGCTGCACGTGTGTGAGGCTGCACGTGTGTGTGTGCGTGTGTGTGTGTGTGTGTACTGACCTGATTATTAACACAGTGCATGGGATAGAGAAGAGCGTTGAATTAGCATCGAATGGTTGATTAGATAGACTGTGAGAAGCGATTTTAAACTGCGCAGCAAAAATGGTGGTGTACATTTAACAACCTAGCGTGTTGATACAAGTCTTTGGATTCATATAAACAGCCTTGGGTGTTAACTGTACACCGGCAGTGTTAAACTTACACCAACATTTTTGCTGTGCGATTTTCTCGTAAAGGACAGGAAGTGACAGAGGGGGCCAAAACCTATGGGCCTGATTTGCGTCTCGCTGTCTCCGTCGATCGATCGATACGGTCAGTACTACGGCTGTGGGGAACGTCTGAGGGCTCTGTTACTTCTGCTCACTGGGCAAAGGCAGGCAGAAGGGACATATCCCCATTTAATCACCGGACCCGCCAGTGATTTTTACAGGCTTGCTAAATTCTGCCCCTCCTGACTTATTTATGTTTCTCAGGCCAGAGGATAGAGTGAGGCTAGCCATTGAGGAGTCAGCACTATCCAGTAGCAAAGCACAGTATCACAAAACCGCAGGAAGTGACAAAAATATCACAATTACACTTAATGACTGCCTCCGACTCAGTCCTCCTGAGTATCGTGAAGGAAATTAACGTCCTCAATCTCCGTAAAAAAAAAAAAAAAAACATGTGGGAGTGTTGCATTATTTATTATTAAATTATTGTGTTCATCATTTTTAATTTCAAGTTTGGCGAACATAATCCATGTACGCAGGTGGGAAGTAAATTTCCCACTGTTACGAGAAAGTACTTTCTCACTTGATTAACACGTGGAATGATTTCCTGCGGTTTGCAGTGGAGGCTTTGGAATATCTCTGTATCACACTGGGAAATATTTTATATTGTGAATTATTATGAGCCTTACCTCAAAAACAAACTGAGAGCATTTGGTACACTGCATTTGAGTACACAATTATAATTTTACACATTGTTGCATTGTTAATAAATAGCATTGACTGTTAATAATAACAATAATAATAATAATTATTGTTATTAATACTAAATAAGACAACATTTTTAGTACTATTAATAATTATTTTATCAACAAAAAATGACCATGACAACAAAGACAGCGACAGCACTGGAGGGTATTTCACAAAGCGGGATTGAGGAGTTATATTTTGAAGTAACCCAGGCTCTCATCCAATCGGATGTCCTCAAATTCAAAATATTTACAAAAGTTACCCGGCGAACTCCTTAGCCCCTGCTTCCTGAAATACCCCCCAGAGAGGTGTACTACAAAGCGAGATTAAGGGGATAGCGAGCTAAATTAAGCTTCAACCCTGGGTTTTCTGTATCACGAAGCCGACTAACCTGCTCCGGGGCAGGTTATGTTCAGGATAACAGATTGAAACATATAAAAGCACCACCCTTTGACCAATCAACTCCTTGGCTTTGGAAAAAGATGTCTCCTTTCCAAAGGATCCCGTAGAGATATGTGCGGATACTGAGGGAATCTCTTCGCAGGGCGAGATTAGTGAGTTCTGCAAAAGATTGTCTGAGTTCCGGAAAATGCTTGAGAGACTTTTTTTAAATTAAAAAACGTTGATGTGATTGCTTCAACAATATTTTAAACATGCTGTATCAAGTTTAAAGTTTAGCAGTTTTAGAATGTAGTAGTACAGTTGTCACATTAGAAATAAACTGTATGACAATGTAGGCCTACAGAGATTAGCTATAGATTTATTTGTTACGAGTGGTAAGGTGAATAAGGTATTAACAATCCTAACGAATTTAACCTACACGATGAGCATTTTATCAGTTTTTTTTTGCAAAAGCTCCTTCCTGGCTTTGTTGGAGGCAACGGTGTTGCTTTTTGTTTCAAGTTCTTATCCGTCCATTATATCTGTCCGTATCAGTCTTTTTCCCCACAGGGGAGAAATACGTTGCTCTAGTACAGCCCATGCTGCACCGCTATAAGCTCGTTGTTGCAGACACCGCCCCTTTAATGGGAACGCGCATGTAGCTTCATTAATAAAGCCCGGGTTCACTTAGCAAGTTGATAACCACGTTCGTAGTAGCGGTTAAGCCAGATTGCGGTGTTTAGGCTTTCCGAACCCAGCTAATGCAAAGAAACCCTGGCTATGTTAAGCTTCCTTCGTAGTATACCCCCCTGGTCACCACCCTTGCGCTCGCCCCCACAGTACCTTGGCTCTCGCGGGAGAGCTTGTCGGCGGTGTCCCAGTGCTCGTAGCTGCGCAGGATGTTGTTGGTGATGTTGACGTGGCTGGCGGCCATGTGGTGGATGCGCTGGGGGATGGTCACACTGACGCTGGAGGAGGAGCCTGGAGGCCCGCCTCCGCTGCTGACCGAGCTGACAGGGGACGGGCTCAGGGACATGGGCGACGGGGTGCCGGCGCTCCTGTAGCAACGGGACAGCAGTGAGGGGTCAGAGTCCCCGCCTCACCGCGATACAACAAAACAGGCGCTGAAACGCACCGTGGCACCGGTTCAACCGCTTGCCCTCTCCGTTTAAACCCGTCTTAGGGCCTGATTTACTAAGAGCTTTAGCGTGTGCAAAACCTTTTAGCCCACGCAAAACCAATAACATGACAAATGATTGGTCATGGTATTTGTTTTGCACCAGTCATTGGTGGTGTTATTAGTTTTGCGTGTGCTAAAAGTCTTTGCACCCGCTAAATGTCTAAATACGCAAATCAAAAACAACTCCCGATGTATATCCAGAAAGAAAATATTAGTATCGAGTCAGTCATTTGTGGCAGGCTGGTGAGCCAGTATTTATTGCCCAAATCTAGCCAATGTCAGTCAGCAAGAACAACTAAATGCTTCCGACTGAGTGTTCTTTGGGCCTGAGGTTCAATACTATTTATTATGCATCCAAGAATTAAAATCTAAAATTCTAAAATCATATTTTCACTGGCCACACTCATGTATGCCTGCCAAGTCATCTTTGCTTTGAGTCATTCAAAATGGTCAATTTGGTTAATGTTTAAATTCCACAAGTACACTTGTCTCTTGGATTTCTCTTCCTGTACTCAATTTCAGAAGTCACAAATTCAACATTCATTTGTAGTTTAGTTTGACGGTAATATAATTTAGCTTTAAAATTGGCTTAAATGTTTGAGGAAGGCAAGGGTTTACTGTTAAGCAGTAGGCGCACAAACACTTTAAAGGTCAACGCCCACCAGTAAGAGAATACACACTGTCCATGCTCAGAGCTGAACAACACCTTGTGTCAGTAGGTGTCAGCTCCCCGTCCACAAAACATATTCACCAGAAGAATATATTATTAAAGCACATCCGCTGAAGGCGGAGGTTAAAGAGTGTTTTGCATTCGTGTGCAGTCTTGTCTGAATAACAAAAACAGGAGTTATCTGAAATAAAAGTTAGCAATGCATTTCCCGCATTAGATAGCAAATATTTCCCGCTGAGATGTGACGAAATGCGACGCCGTTTCTTTCCCTGTCCATTTCTGGGAATCCCATGGTCGAAGAAATGTCCAGGGTGAGGTCAGTAAGTGAACCACAGAGTCTCCAGCAACTGTAGGTGCTACGTAAACAAGGGCTACTCTGAGGGGAGGCTGAAGCCGAACTAGCGTGACCACTGTGTTTAAGAGCGGTGCACAACTGTCAGTGCCGCTGTTTTACACCCAGAGGGTAGAGCATGATTCCATTAGAGAAATCTATATAGTTCATGGATTCATTCTGTGTGGCTCTGACCCAGGAAGGCGGTGTGTTACAGCTGTACATTTAGCCAATAATGCTCTTTCATCAAGCTTAAGCGCTAATCGCTAACGCTGATTCGAACTGCCCGAGCGTCGAACTGGAGCTTTTCTTGCCAAACAATTATGCCTTGATTTTCTGTCAGCCAGTTCCAGCCATCAATCAGAGGACATATTCATCAGTCTTTTTAGTGTGAAGCCCAAACAATCAGGCTGCAGGTCCTGTAATTCGGCGATAAATTGAAAGGCGCTCGCCCCGTGAAGTTAAATTATGTTCCCTGTCAACTGTGGCGCTCGTTCTTGGGCATTTTGGGTTTTTTTTTTTTTTACTCAAATAAACAATCCCCCAGAAGGAGGAAAATGAAAATAACACAAGATTCGTGATTGCTGAGGACACGCACACACACACACACACACACACACACACACACATACACACACATCTCTAAACAAAACAAACAGTGCCCCGGAAAGGAAGCCCAGAAGGAATGTAACATTGATTACAGTTCTAGCAGGTAGGGGAAGCAGCACGAGTGCATTAAGAAGCTAACAGAACCGCGGTGTTCTGCGGCCTCGGGAACGGGGAGCCTGAGGCTAACTGGATTTGACAGCTCAGCTTGCTACAGCAGGGCCCAGTAATCCAGGGCCATTTTCACACGCGGGGCCCTCAGGGTTGACCGCTGAGTCTGCCCTGCCGCTCGTCCTCATTTGCTGTAAGTCGCTGTTGTACAGACCGTTCCTACTGTAACGTCCTGTGGTCAGCGTTGTGACCCACGTGTGGTTGTTCCATTCTGGGGGGTTAGCGGGGCGTTTGGTTTGGGATAAAGTCACTTATGAGTCAAGCCACTTGATCCCAAGGGTCACTGTTCTCTCTCAGTCAACAGGGAAATACAACCAGCATCCTGCCGTCCTGTCCTCTCCAATTTCATTTAATTTTACATTTTAATTATTAAAATAAGAGTTGCTATCACAAGCACATCGAAACATATATACTAGACACACACGCAGTCCTCCCGGGAATCATTATGTATGGAGACCTATTTCAAAGACAAACAGAGGTACTGTACAATTCTGTAATGCAAATACAGACAGGGTGCGGGGTGTACATATTACTTCTGTGGAATATGAATGATGAATTTGAACAAATTGACTTACTTTCCATTGGATCCCCATGGTGAAGGTGCTTGGGAACTTTTCGCCGAATTCTGAAACAAACGGGCTTGTCAAAGCACTCATTTGCACAGTGTGGTAAAGTCAAACTTTCATCGACTCTGATGCCAAGGCTGTGTAAACAGCTCCACGAAAATAACCTTATCAATGTTGCATGCGGAGTGTATAAATTCAATTTGTACACTAATTTGGAACATGATTGGCATTTAAAATGTGCATGAAATCATTAATGATGAAACACAATTCTACAAGTCAATTCTACTACACACAATTCTGATTAAATATATTAGACTCAGATACTAATATTTACTAATAATAAGCTGTTGGTTATTATTCTCCCTCTTGCTTATTTTACATCAAACATTGAAGAGAGGGTGGCATGAAGGTTACCTTGAAATATTCCATAAGAGAGCGGGAATACTTCATTGCGTGATCCTTCTTCAGTTTAAACATTCTAAAATACAGGAGCGATAAACATCGATAGCTGCAGGAAAAGAAACAGTGAAAACAAATCAGTCAGCGATGTACAAACACGCGAAAACCCGCCGACTTCTCCCACTGACCCACTGTACTTTCAAACTTATTACATGGAGCACTCGAGGGACTGGGCTGCGCATGCTAAAATCCACACACTCGGGCGTCGGGCGTCCTTGCCCGTGACTGCAGCTGGCACGACCTTCGTTCCCTGACAGATGGAAGAGATTTCGAGCTGATGAATATGGCTGCGAAGTCGAAGGCCCCTCACATGTGACTGCAGGTGGGGGCGGAGCGACAGACCCCGTTTCGTTGGGGGGAAAAGCGCTATGGCGGGAAAGAGAGGGATACTGAACACATGCCTGGGTGTCCCAGACGTTATGTTCCACAGACCTCAGGAAGGCGGGAACAGACACGCGGCTGTGGGGATGACTGACCTTTAGGCACTGGGAGTGCGACAAGCCAGCTGCTCGGGACATATGCAAAGCCCCACGATATCAACCCAGCTCTGTCATATTAATAAGTTATATGGCAGGCTTCTCAAAGATTCTCCAACTTAACACACAACAGCAGATGTGCCAATGGGCTGTTGCTTCAGAAACAGCATGTTCTGTAGGTGGAGGGAGTGTGAATATTGTATGATTGAGAATCTCCACCTGAGTGCATCAAATTAACCTTTTAGATGAATTATCTATAAGTCCTTATTAACCTCTGACGAAACCCCTGCTTTTGTCATCAACAAACACTTGTCCACTTTAGGCCTTTATTTTATGCCTTCAGTCAATCTGACAACAGCACACTATGGGCTTGATTTCTGTCCTGTGCTTATATATACGTTTTCCATTTTATCCCTCACCGTGTTTAATATAAGGACAGAAAATTAAGAACATAGAGCCTGATTTACTAAGACCTTCAGCATGTGCAAAACCTTTTAGCACACGCAAAACCAATAACATGACCAATGATTGGTCATGGTGTTTGTTTTGCAGCAATCATTGGTTGTGCTATTAGTTTCGCGTGTGCTAAAATGTTTTGCGCACAATAAAGGCCTTAGTAAATCAGGCTCTATGTTCTTAATTTCCTGTCCTTATATTAAGCACGGTGAGGAAGAAAATGTAAAACATATATATGAGCACAGGACAGAAACTCCTTTAGGACATGCATCATAACGATTATTTAATCACGATGTACAACATACAATTATCGTTAAGAGCACAGTGCACTTAAAATGGGCAATTAGCCTAATAATGATCCGCGAGACTGAATACCTTGCATCCGAGTGTCTAGTCTACAGTGACGCGCAATGATCCTTAAGTGCAGTTCTGTCCATTGTAATGTTGAGTCAGTTAAAACATGAACATTTGCTGGAAGTTGGATCTCAAGGTTAAGGAGAAAGGACATTGCAGTTAGACTGAATCGGGGCTAGACTCTCCGGACGTGCGCGGCGAGCGTGAACCCAACCATAATATTCTACCGGAGATAAACAAGCCGCTGAGATTTGACAGGCAGCGCATTCATTCTCTCTGTCGGCACGAGAATAATATACGTTTCAGCGGCCGCCTAGAGAAAAATCATTAGTTATCCCCTAATAGCTTAATGAAATACAAGAATAATGATCCACTTTAAGCTGATTAAGTGCTTTAGCTGTGTCTCAAAGCTCCCTTACAGATACATCTGATTGTGAGGTGCGATGGCAGAGCAGAGATAAATAGTGTTTTTGCCAGTCAGAGGACTTAGCTTTTAGCGATGGATTTCAGATCCGGCCCCACGCACCCACACACGCAGGCCGTGAGCCTACAACTAATAGCCCACGGGCTCGTAGGCCTCTCCTCCCCCTAACAAGATATTTACTGCCTGCGGTGGAGGAATGACATTCAAATGCATTTTCCTCTGCCAAGTCACGTGTGAGGCGTGTTAAGAATGGCGGTAAAAAGGGAAGTTTAAAAAGCCGATGTACAGCTTACCACAGAACGGCTAGTTTCTTCTCTGCCACCGTCGCTGAATGACTGGTGAAGTTCTTTAGCCTCATTGCATACCTGTGAAAACAAAAAGCAAGCATCAGTCAGTTGTGACAAGTCATTGTGGAATGGCATCGCGACATACACTGCCCGGCCAAAAAAAAGTCGCCATTGCACCCATCATGCATAGTGCCCACTGTACAAGCCTCTGGAGGCAGTGTTATGATCTGGGGTTGCTTCAGTTGGTCAGGTCTAGGCTCAGCAACATTATGCAGCAATAAAATGAAGTCAGCGAAGTACCTGAATGTACTGAATGACCAGGTTATCCCATCAATGGGCATTTGCCAGGATGACAATGCCAAGATTCATCGGGCTCAAATTGTGAAAGAGTGGTTCAGGGAGCATGAGGAATCATTTTCACACATGAATTAGCCCCCAGATTCCTGACCTTAACCCCACTGAAAGTCTTTGGGATGTGCTGGAGAACACTTTACGGAGTGGTTCGACTCTCCCGTCGTCAATACAAGATCTCAGCCAAAAACTTATGCTACTCTGGATGGAAATAAATGTTGTGACGTTGCATAAGGTTGTCGAAACAATGCCACAACAAACGCGCGCCGTAATCAAAGCTAAAGGCGGTCCAACGAAATATTAGAGTGTGCGACTTTTTTTTTGGCCGGGCAGTGTACAACACACTGTTTAATGTTCCAGTGCTACACAATGTAATATAATGTTACGTTACAATCTAACCCAGGGATACTCAAATATGGTGCTCGAGGCCAATAGTACTGTTGGTTTTCACCCTTCCCCTCTAAAAAAGACTGATTTAAACCTGGGACACCAGGTGAGTTACATCTCTGGCAAATCAGTAGCATTAATTGATCAATTAACTATCAGGTAGAAATGACAACCAGCAATACTACTGGCCTTGCGGGCCAGATTTGAGTATCCCATATCTAACCCCTTCAGGCCTCAATGATGAAATGTCACGGCTCTAAGAAGCTGCCGGAGGCTTACCCCGAGCCTGTGGAATGGCCAGCCTCTTGACTCATTAGTATATAATGGGTTCTGATGAAAAGATTTCAATCAGTGGTGCACCGATCTCTCGGGGCTGCGATGTTTGTGCGGGGTCCATCTATTTTAATTTTGGGTGACGTTAATGAAATGAGCCCTGCTAATTGCTCGACTTTTGAGCTAGAGCCGCGCAGCGGCGGGTCATCGCGCGAGGTTGACGCGGAGCTTTTTTGGGGGCACAGGCCCGGGTTGGGGCGGGCCGAGAGAGGAAGAGGAGGAGGAGGGGGCCGCTAACCTGATGAGCTCCACTGTTTCCGAGTACATGGTGTACGGTGACTTGGCTTCCAGGGGGTCGCGCTCCATGGCGTTCCCGCAGTCGATGAAGGACAGGGCTCCGTCGGCGTAATTCACGGCTTTGCCAAACTTGTCCTGCTGTGGAGCAGCGGCGGGAACGGCGGGGAAAAAAAGGGGGATGAGACGCAGGAGGAAATAACCAGGGCCCGAGCGGTTTCCCGCCTTCTCCCAGTTTTCCAACGCGGCTCACAAAGCTCGCAAGCAGATTTCATCAAAAGTGAACTCAAGGGTAATGGCAAACAAATGTTATTTCGGTGTCATTACTTTGCAAGCCTAAAGACTCCCGTGGGTCTTTCCCAGTTCTCATTCACTCCTATTGATGCGATCTAATACGGAAAACAAACCGCACCGCATTTCTCAACCCTCCTTGCCAAAGACGTACAAATCCACATTAACATCGACGGCAACGCCATTTCACAGGCCGTGCTCCCTTCCGCAAAGGATCTCATTGCAAAAGAGGCTCTTCGTGTCTTAAGTAAGACCCTTTAACACGGGCGGCTGCCGAGAGATTCATTATGTCTCACCCATTACAATCATGTAACACGGACAATCAATTTCCTCCACTTTGTATTCATGGCCGGCTTTATATCCAGGTTTCAAATTTACGGCCTTAGAGATGTAACTTTCAATAAAGGACAATGCCGGGAGAGATAATTGCTGGAATAATTACTGGAGCCCTATATGAGCCTGTTTGTAAATCACCAGTAGAGCTCTTTACTGAGGGAGGTACAATATATGAATCCCCTATTTATGCTCTTTCACATTGTCTCACTCACATAGCTAATTCTCCAGTGAACCTTCTGCACTCCAGTCCTGGGCTTAGGATATTGTTTGGCTCAAACAAGTTCTTTATTTTTATTGCTATAATGCTATTGCTACAGTATTATCTATTCAACATGCACTGATGTTGCTGTGACGTTTTCTTTTCATTTCACAATTTGATCAGAACCAGCTCATAGAAAAAACAAACAATCAACCCGCGGTAAATTGTGCCTTAAAAAACTGCCATTTTAACAGGTAAATAAAAGCGTTCTTACCAGTGCATCTGCTTTGTGCTTTAACTTCTTGGCCTCCTGCATATAGTAGTCAGCGTTGTGTAATCTGTGGAGGGTGACAGTAACGTACGCGGTTCACTGAGCCTTATCTTGAGAATATTCAATTCATACATTTTTAAAGTTGCCTGTGTGACTGGCAAACACTATTCGCAAAAGTCTTTTTGTTCGCTGCCAAGGTCAACTAGGCAATTACAGCAACTTTTGAATCGGCTGAAGAAATTATGCTGGAATTTTAAATGCGCAAAAGGGTAGATAACTATTTGCCATGTACACATGGACCACGGCACCGTTTGAAATATAATTTCATCTCTCTATTGGCTTCTGTGCCACATTACAAAAACAATTATTATGAATATAGCTTCCAGAGCAAAATTATTGGGAACAATGTGCCACTTGACTCGCGATGAAACAATCGGATTATACAAAGGATAGAATGAAATGAAACCACTGACCCAGTCGTTACTCACTGAGAAGGAATGGCTCTTTGTTCATAATGTATAATGGATGGTTAAAACAGCCAAACGAAACCCGCTCAACACTCGGTCTATGATTTGTGTGTAGTGGGCGGGCAAGCTTTGTCTCAATTTAATCTTCCACAAATATTCAGAAGACGTACGTGTCATTGAACACCAGCTTGGGCCTCCTGGGTTCCAAATGGTCCATTGACGTGGATGACGGGGTGGACCAAAGGTCTGGGTCGGGTTGACCGTTGCCATGGAAACTGCTGGAAGGCTTGCCGTGGGCATCCTCTTCCTGTGAGTCGCAGGGACAATTAAAATGATAATTAGCGTTCTTCACTTTTCTAACAATGTAGCACTTGTTCCGTCAAGGATATTTCCACTAATACATTTCTGGCTCATCATCTTCTTCGGCTTTGTTAGATTAACTTGGGGGTTATTCAACACATGGGACCGATATTCCCATCTTCAAAGCTATCCCGAGTACCCTCCAAAGGGTGATTAAATGTGGAGAAACACAGGAGATGTTGATAGAAGCCTTAAGCAAAGAAATGATCTAAAGTAAATGTCCAGCTCTGCAACGTTTACACCGTCTGAATTACACAGGTCTCCTTTTTTGTTTTGCTAAGTAGACACAAAACAGAATGGCTGTTAACCTTATAAATTCATATTGCGCCTCATATTAATGTAAATATCACTCAGAAAACACCCTGTGAATATACTGCCATCAAAACGGGACTGTAAATTTGCTATGTTTTTTGGTCAGCGGAACGACAAGCTTTTTTCTTTTTTCGCTTGCTTGCCTTGGAATGTGTGGCGGGTTTGCCGTCCCCTTTGCGGTGCTTGTGCGAGGAGGACGAGGAGGAGGAAGGGGAGGAGGAGGACGGCGGAAAGGAGCAGCCGGTGGTTAAGGGGCCGGGCACGCCGGCGCCGCCCTCCTGGCTGAACGAGCTGCACTCGCTGCTCCTGCGCTGGCGGACGGGCTCATCGGAGAGGGGGGAAAGCAGGGGGGGGAGGAGCCTGTCCTCCCGCTTTCTGGGCTGCTTCTTCGACGAGCTGCACGGGGAGGGGGGGGGGGGGGGGGGGCACCAGAAGATAACAATGACTTCCTGGGCCGCAGCCCCATACCAACACACACCAGACATTTTGGAGGGGATTCCGCGTTCTCAGATGCGCCGAAAAGCCAGCCGGTCTGAAGAACAAACACCACCCGTGCTATTACAGTGGCAGCTTGGATGATTAAAGTGTTACTTTATGCTTTTCCGAATGGGCCTCGCAGCGCTTCAGAGGAATCGGTAAACTTGGAAATGGCAGTCAGAAGGCACTTCATATTCATGCTGCTTGTTAGACCATTATAATATGAATATAGTCCCCTGGAATATGAGTCATCGCTTTTGTGGGTAATTAAGCTAAATCACCCAGATACTGCTTATACAACAATATGCCATCCCAGGAGGCGAAATACTCACAAATGTATACAGTATGAGTGCAACATTCAAATGCGTGCTATAAAAATAGCAGAAAACATTTGGTCAGCTATAGCAGGTTGGGCATATCTCAAAGTATAAATTGCTGTGCACAATTAATATTGTGCATGTGCACGTGTGCACGCACACACACACACACATGCGCGCACGCGCCAAGTAGAAAAATAAGCCGGCTGTATTTTTGTGGAAGATGAAGTAACCAGGTGCCAATCTGGGTGCCAGTCTGGAGAAAGCTATTCTGTGCTATTTTGCAAACATACAAAAAAAAAAGTAAGCTGAAAATACATGGTTACTGCAATATCCAGCTGTCAGTAACATAGCCTGTAATACCACGCTATACACAATTTTCACAGGACCATGTAGTACTGGATACATGTATTCTTGTACATCGCTATGTCTGTGAAGGCTACCTCTACTACTTGTGCTCCAATGCATGCTAATGTTTGCATGGATATGTGGCATCACTGAACACTCATTTACTACCGCAGATGCAAAAGGCACAGTAAAGCTCCAGTTGAATAAAAAAAGAAAAAAAAAGAAAAATCTACCAACAACTTTTTTTTTCTATTTTATTTTCCTTTAACTGGACCCTGAAGGACGGCACAGAAATAGACTAGAAATAACCCTGGTGCAATGACGAGTTGAAAATATTGATTGACCAAGCACTGGAACGGCAGCTTGATGTGACAGGGACCACTTGCGGTTATATTTACAGTACCTATAAGATCCACTCCAGGACTGCACAGGGCATCTCACTGGGGAACTAAATGGGATATGATTCCCAGTGAACAGTATCAAAATAACTGTGTTTTTCACACTGGGACCGGGGTTATCATTGAAGCACGTTATACATTCAAAAAAAGAAAGTTGAAAAGTTGCACAATGCATATTGGAGCACTGAATCAATATGGGGTTCGAAACCCCCTGAGGATGTGGAGGAAACATATTTATCACTTTGCTACAACACTTTTTTTTTACTGTTTTACACAACCGGGCTATTTTTTCCCCTTCACAAACTCTGGGGGATATGCTCACAAAGTACAGAGTCCCTGACACATTATGAAATTTGATAACAATTATATACATATGTGTGTGTGTGTGTGTGTGTGTGTGTGAGTGAGTGTGCGTGTGTGCATTTTGCAATTATGAAACAGTGTAGGGTTTTCCCATTTGACTAAAAAGGTAAGCATGTGCTCATTAGATGATACACATTAAAAGACAAAACCACAGGTTCTCCAAAGGGACCCAGGCCGTTCCAGGTGTCAGCCAGAGCTCCCGTTTCAAAGAAAGGTGATCCTGTTTAAAAGATCCATAGCAATTAGTGTCAGAGCTCTGCGGAGACCAGTTGGGCCGAGGGAGAGACCTGGCGACCCTCGTCTTTACCGTGCCTTTGAAAATCCGCGGGCCTCGCCATCCCTAATTGAAAATCAAAAATTAGCTGCGGCGCTCGTGTCAGTGTCAAATTGCCTTAATGCGACTGGACGACGCAAACCACCGGGCAGGACTGTGCGTGGCCTTGGCGGGCGACCCTACGCAATCTCCAGCACGGCCCTGTCCGCCCTGATCTTTTGATACACCGAAGGAGCGCTGCTTCCATCACGGAATAGCCTCACCTTTGCCCCTCTGAGTGACGCTCACAGAACTTGGCTTTTGAAAAGAGCGATAGTCGTGCCGTGAGCACGGCCGACCGACGGAAGCTTTACTTACTCTTTTGTGCTGGTGGACTTGTGGTTGTGGATGGGGGATATGCAGGGGGGGAGGAGCAGTGAGTCTTTTTCCAGCCGTAGCTTCTTGTTCCCGCTGACGGCGTCACAGTTCTCCAACTGCTCCGAGGGGGATGGGGGGTGGTGGTGGTGGGGGGGGGGGTACATCACAAACAGAAGCCATCAAACCACTCATCATTTAACGCCCAGTCAAATACGTCTGCAAGATGGGAGTCGTCCGACTCTGCGAGACCATGCGTGCAAGTGCTCTTACCTTGTGTTTCCTTTTGGACTTGCTGGGCAGCTTTTCAGCTGGGATGGAGGCCGGAGACTGCCGCCGGTGCTTGGCGCCTTCCCGGGGCTCCGTCTTGACCAGGGGCAGCTCGGGGGGGTCACGCCCGGGGACTCGGGACAGGAAGCTGAGTTCGATTTTGACCCACAGTGATTTGATCTCGTCCAGGTCCCTGAGCGGGGACAGCAGTTCGTTCTGGACTATGGGGATGGGAGAAAACAGGGGGTCCTCCAGGAGGTCCACGACCCCTGGGTCTGGTATGGAGGTGCTGCTGGTGCTGGCCAGGCTGCTGACGCTCAGGACGTTGCTGTTGCAGTCCTTGGATTTGAGGTGCCCCAAGCCGCCTGGGCCCGGGCAGGGGGGCGGGGCCTTCAGGAGCTCCTCGGGATCCGAGTGGCACTCGGAGGACGAAGACTCCGTCTCGATGAACTCCTTGGATTTGGGGGTGATCTTACTCGGCCCCCGGTGTTTTTTCTTGTCTTGGATGGGGGCCGGGGCAGGGGCGGGCGCAGAGGGGGGGCGGGGTTCCTTCCTGGGGGCGATCTTGCTGCCGGCCCCTCTGCTCCTGGGTTTGGGCGGGTCCAGCGGCGGAGGCTCCTTCTCCTTAGGGGTGGCACTGGGGTTGCCAGGTTTGGGCCAACTGTGCTCCTCCGTGCTGGAGGAGCGCTCCACCTTCTTGGGCTGCTTCTTGCCTGTGCTCCGCCTAGGTGGGGCCAGCTCCGCGTTGGCAGGGGATTTGACTTTGGCGCTCTTGCCCTCGGGAGCCTTCTGGCTCGTCCTGGGCTTGGCCTTCTCCCGGATGGGGCTGAGCAGTGCTCGGTCCTTGGCGTCCGGCAGTGCCTGCGGCACGCTGGACTTGCCCTTGCCCGAGCCCTGGGCCTCTGTGGCCTGGCTGTCCTCAGGCTGGGCAGTGCCGAGCCCATGGCTCTCTGGTTGGGTGTTGATCAGGGCCTTGTTGTGCGGATTCACTTTATTTAGCCACTTGTCCAACTGCCACTTGTTTGTAGATGGAGGCTCAGGCTGTGGAATTGGGCAGATATCGATCAAAGTGTTAGAGGGAAACACTTGAACCTGGAACCTGAGTCTATAAAAATAAATGAATCTCCTAAAATTGTGGAACATTGCACTTCAAATAAATTCAAGTGTGACTTTTTGTCTTCACAAACAAAGTTTGACAAGTTTGTGGTAACACTTGCATTTAACGGTTAGTCAAAGTTAAGGACCATTGTTGAGCAAATCGAGGCCCGAAGAACAGGTGTTATATAGTGGGTGGATAGACTCCATGAGCAAAGTGACTAGCGACAAGCAGCCATATTTAAGAATGCCTTTACCCTCGTGGTACTCAGGCACCAGAGAAAGCATGCATGAAGTGTTTCCATCAATCACTTTACCACACATCATTTGTTGTATGGCATTATGCTTTGCGGTAAGGATAAATCTTTCAAATGAAATCATAAAGACCGTCCTGAACGATTTCCTAAATGATAGCAAATCATTGAGAAAAGTAGCACAGAAAATGAACAGGAGAGAAGGTGCCATTAAAACGGCCAGGCGTAAAGCTTGGTTAACGCACGATTCAATCAGATGCAAGCGCCCATAAAAGGTAATCTTCCACACTATTTCACTTCAGAGAGCCGGAATTTACATCCCCCTGGTTTGGCAGCAGGTTTTTGGTCATTACAACGTGAAATACCGAGTTTGGAGTTAAAGGGACCCCTAACGGCAATAATGAATTCTGTAAAAACTGACAAATTAGTGAGGCTGAAACACTGGGGCTTCTCGGACTGTTAATAAAAGAGTTACATTTTTGAAGAAGGCTCCAAAATGTCTCCTTTTCGACAGACGAGTGCGTTCCCCACCGAGGGAGAGGAGGGATCTGATTGGCCGACCAATTGGTTTGAGAGATGGCGGCTCGGCACTCCGGGGCCTTGGAGTGTCTCGTGAGAACTGTTTACTCAAGTGGAACATGCTCGGAGCAAAGCACTATGGGGTGGTCTCCAATGGAGCTAATTACGCTCTCAGGGGAACTCTTCAGACCTACCTTGAGTTCAGGGCTCTTCTATCTTTCCAAGTCTTGTGGTGGGGAAAAAAAAATTCACACGGCTCCAACTTTCTCTCTCTCTATGTCTTGCATTGAAGTCAAAGTAAAGGTACATACGTGACTCCCCATGTGTGGATAACTTAAGGGCTGGCTGTCTGTACTTATAACTGCCCTCACGGGTTGGACTCAGAAAATGATGAAGGGAACATAGAGCAAATATATTAGTGGCTCATGTTATATTCAAGTTTCAATCTCTTTTTGACATCAGGCTGTGTAAATCAGCGATATTCAGCTGTGACCAAGCCACACAGAGGGTGTTACTGGTGGTGTTTTTGTGATGTGTGCGGGGGGTGTCTACCTCAGGCGTGGCGGTTCGGGAGGCGCCGTTACACTCGCTGTCGCTGGAGCTGCTCTCGCTGTCCGAGTCCGACTCCGAGCTGCTCTCCGACTCGCTCGAGCTTCCCGAGGCGCCGCTGGAGTGACCCGGCTCACCGGACCGGACTATGGGCCCGGGGAGGCTGCAGGGTAGAGCGATCCTTTAACACACAGAGTCAGTGGGCTATTGTTCATCCCATTCTACCCATTCAAATTCCTTATTGAGCAGCAGGGTTAATACTATACATTCACGGTCCAGCTGTGTAGAACTGCAGTGGAGAGAGGTCTGCTGGATGCAATATCATGTGGGGGCACAGCTGCTCAACCTGAACTCCTATAGTCAATAACCAGCTGTGTGGATGAGAATGTGTAAGATGAAAAATTTCAGCCACATACAGCGTGTCACCTTGGATCAGGGGCCATGCCACGCAAAAGAGCGCCCGATAGCAGTTTCCTCTCACTGCCGTGAGGAAACATCACACTGGCTGAATGGTGCATTGATTATACGGCAGGACCCGCGGTGCTTGTTTCCCAGCCAGGAGAACAGCGTCGTTCTCCAGGCGCACGCAGCTCAGCCCAGCCTCGCCCAGCGCGGCCGCGGAGACAGACTGCTCAGTCCTTAACTGCTCCCAGCAACACTCTGTCTGCTGCCAAGAGGCCCAGCTGTCAATCACAGGGTGTCAGCTGCCAGCTCCTCCCCCTGATGTACCAGCTGAGGAATAAACAAGCTTGGGTTGCGTTCGACTCGCTGAGAACACGCGTCATTTGGAATAACGGCCAAGCGGTACTGCACCGTAAATTAAACACGCCGCAAATGGCCAGCGTTCTGCTGAAGTCCTCACCTCTTCTTTTTAAATACCGCTATTAAAATAAGTATGCAAATCGCATCGGCTTTATGGAACCGTTTATTCCATAAAACTAATGCATTCCCTGATTATATCCTATGTTGTGTGCATTTTTTTGTGGCCTGAAGCACATTCTACAGCGCACTGCTCATGAGTAAAAAGTACTTATGAAAAATAATTAGCCGCTGCTGTACGGTTTGGAGAGCCAGAGAAAGCGTCAAAGCTGAAAGCGTCTAAAGCGTGGCAGCTCAGCCCATCGGTGATGAATGGCTCCCAACAAGGCGGTTTGCTTTGCTCCCCACCTTCGTAGTTATTCTTCCGCGCTCTGGACGTGTCAGACGCTCTCTCGCGCACGCGGCCTTGATTTATTTACTGGATCTGGAAAGGCCAGAGCCATCTAATCCAATAAAATTCTCATTTCTACAACACCCTTCGGTAACTAAGACCTCCGATTGCGTTACACGGGAGACAAACACGAGAGGGGAGAAAATTAAACGCATCTCTAAAAGGTCATGCGTTTTTTTGTTTTTTTTCTCTACGTCGGAGCACCGAAGTGACAATGTTGCAGCGAGAGTTATTATGCGGGAGTTGGTTTGGACTTAACCGTCTTTTAAACAATTACTGGAAGCCAAATTCCTGTAAGGAAAAAAAAATAAATAACGTTATCTCGCTCTTCATATTCCTGGGTTTACGCCACTTTTCTATGCTTCCTGGCAGTGTAGAGCATCTG
Source organism: Synaphobranchus kaupii (assembly GCA_029718625.1). Classification (NCBI taxonomy): domain Eukaryota; kingdom Metazoa; phylum Chordata; class Actinopteri; order Anguilliformes; family Synaphobranchidae; genus Synaphobranchus; species Synaphobranchus kaupii. The sequence continues at coordinate 32,358,320 of CM056393.1, read as the reverse complement.
CGGGGACCAGGGCCTTACGGGAGAGCATTTAGATCTCTGCTGGGGCGCTGCTGTTAAGCCCCGGAGCACAGCACTTAACCTGGATTGCATCAGTGGGCAAGCAGCTGTATAAATATGTAATATGTAAATTACAGTTACACAAGCCCGTTCCTGGACACGGCGTACGTTTCGTTCAGTATGCAGTAATCTCCGCCAATTTTTTCAGGCCCCCCCGAGTGGAGGGACCCCCGTCACCCATGTTTGAACTTTAGATCGCGGAGCGCGGCCTGAAAACTGGATTAAAGCGGTAAAGTACGCACGGAAGGAGGAGAGCAGTGGGGATTGTAAGCAGTTTGGGTTAATTATTAAAGAAACAAAGACACAGGGGAACGCCACCCCTCGAAGGCACACACACACACACACACACACACACCTCTGCCATAGGGCCTGCTGAGTGTGGCACCGCCTTGGCGTATCGTCTCCACCCAAGACCCCCCCCCCCAACACCCAGCCAATGCCCGGGACGAGGGCCAAAGATGCAGTGCTGTATGATCTGATTTTAATATGCAGAGGAGGGGGGTGGGGGGGGGGGGTGCAAACAAAGCCAATTCTCCACTGGCTAAAGCAGCCAAGGAAAAATAAAGCAGGGGGCAATGTTGTGTGCCACTTACTCTTGTAACTGAAGTGAAAGCTATGGGGCTGGCTGAGGAAACCGAGCGCTTGCGTGGAGTCCCTTCCCTTCTAGAATTTCCCTTGTGACTGACGGCTGATATAATCGCTGGGTTAGCCCATCGGAAAAACACAAGATAGGCTGGCTCGGAACAACAGCCTCGGCCCGCTCTCACCTCAGTAGCAGATTCAATTTTTCACCCCGGAGTACCCCGTTGGCTTCCGGCTTCCATCAATGTCTCCTTACAGCTCTCTTCTCCGTGCATTCCAGAGGGTTCTCTGCTCCACAGCTTCACCCCCCGGCTACCCTCTCTCTTGTTTATCCCCATCATAAAGCATTACGTAGCCTTTCTCAAAGCCGGCGATAAAAAAGGGCCGTTCCACGAAGGCCTCCGAGCCATAAAGCTGCTTCCTGCTTCGATTAATTCAGGAGGTGAAATCACAAAGTGAGCCACTGCCTGATCAATGATATACTGCAGGGGAGGCGACACAAACAAATGCTCCCCACTTGCCATACCGTGGGGTACCATGTATCCCTACTTGTCTTCAGTGGCAGGTAAAATCTTTGTATAGGCTACGTTGTATCTGTTTACATGTTTTTTTTACACACATTTTATACTGGCCAGCACTTTTTACACAGTACTGTAAATGTCTCCTAACACTGTAGCCAATAAAGTTGGTTCAAAACCCTGTGTGACTAGACAAAAAAAAAAAAGGAAAACAAAAAAGCTGTTCCCGAGGAGGGCGATTTTTTTGGATAAGGTTTTTATGTAGCACTGATATTATAGTTTTACTGCACTGCATTTACTGTTACTGTGAGTCAGGACCTCGGTTTAACGTCTCATCCGAACGACAGCAGCTTCTACAGCAGGGATTTCCAGACTCCATCCTGGGGATGCACTGCGTATGCTGGTTTTGTTCCTAACATAATTGCAAATTCTGAATACTAATGAGCTGTTCATTTGACACTCAATGTCTACTGAAGTACAATTTACCCTTTTAAATACACATTTTTAACAGGAATAGCCATGGAGAGTAAATATTTCACATTCACAATTCAAATCTCAGGACTTTGAATCAGTCAGATCAATTAACGCTTCATGTAAAGCGCTCAATGACACTTTTTTTTCTGTTTGGGCTAAGGGAAGAGCTCCTCCTATAGGCTCATCCAGCAACAACTTAGCTTTCCCACAATGCCTCCCTTCCACGTACTAACTGAGCCCACACCTGTTTAACACCATCGGGAGACATGAGAAAGGTACAGGGTGATATGGCTTCTGGCAAAACAGAGAGCGAGAAGACAGCGGCACCAGAGCAACAGTGCTCTCATAAAGATGAATGCATGTGATCGAGGTTCATTTGCATTTCAATTAAAAAGAAACAAAAAAAAGTATCGGATCACAGGTGCAGGCAAAAAAATGAAAAATAAAATTAAATAAATAAAAAAATCTCCCAGACTTCACAGCATAAAAACAGAGTGATACTGGCTTGGGATAATCTAAGCAAACAGAGTAATGGCATTCATAATTTATGCTTTTTCTGAGCCCAAAACATGTTGTGTGGAAAGCCCTTGGCAGCAGAGACTTCCCTATGAGCGGTCTTCTGTTCACACGCTGGTAGTGGTAGAGAAAGAAGGAAATGACCCCCCCCCCCCCCCCCCCCAGCACTGATCCATGGAAACAGTGAGACTGGGGGCGAGGTGGGGGGCGGCAAACGGGTGCTAAATCAAAACTTTTTCACTGCTCATTAACATACAGGCCCAATTAACACACGCACTGCGGAACTCCAACAGTACGGACGATGCTGTCTGCTCACGTGAAAAACAGGGACAGCGATGGAATGGCATCCATAAGAGTAACAGATGCCCAAGATGAAACCAAAGTGGGTTCAACGTACAGAAAGGCTGAAGAACGGATTCGGCTTCATAATGCCACTGAGTCGCAGAGCGCTGACGTTTTAGCAACCTGTTTTTGGCGAAGAGAGCCTTGGAACATGCTTATTTTTAATCATTAGCCATATTATGGATGGCTGCAGTGACAATTTCAGGCAGTATATATAAGATACTGTCTAGCAAATTTATAGTCACACAACACAGCTCAGTGACCATCATTTGCAACTTAATAAAAGAGCTCAAGCATGCTATGTATTATAGGACTGAGACGAAGACAGCTAGCACAGTATGCTAGAACACATTATAGACCGTTGCATAACTTGGTTTGATCTTGAAACGTAGTTCAGGTCTTTAGGTCTAACATAAAGAGCTGAGCATACACTGGTACTGTTACTGTAGATTAATTTACAAAGGGATCCTTCAGTTATTGGTTACATATGTATAAAAGGGAACATACAGTTCTTAGAAGCTTGGAATACTGGAGTCATCCAATAAGGACCAACCAACAGCCTAGAAACCACACAACAGAGATACTGTATTGTGAGTTTGTGCAATTTTTAAAATCCAAAACAGTTTTAACATTTTTGACAATTATCCACCTGGACAATTTTCCAAGTGGAAGGATATAGCTACAAACAAAAGAGTATTTTGATATCCTTTTATACCCAGTCATGATAGCATCGCCTGTTTACCTGTGGAATGTCCCAAACAGGTGTTTTTTGAACTTCCCAGTCTTTCGCCCCTGTCCCAACTTTTTGGGAACGTGTTACAGGCATCAAATTCTGAATTAGCGTATATTTACAGAAATCAATAAAGTTGATAAGGTAAAACATTAAATATAATTGAAAAAGTACTTTTTTCAATTAAATATATGTAAAAGAGATTTTACAACTCACTGCTTTCTGCTTTTATGTGCATTTTACATACTGTACCAACTTTTTTGGAATTGGGATTTGTACATTCTCTTAGGTCTTTATAGTTTTGCTCACTTTAAGTCGAAGCCCATTAATAAATCCTCAATAGTCTGCTTATTTGGGCTCTTAAAATGTAGCTACAGCATAATTTAGCCTCTTGTGAAAACCTTCAATTTATAGATATTACTGGGAGGGATGATAGGGGTGACAGGGCACCATTTATGCTATAATTCATTACATTACATTTCAGAATCCATTTCATTAAGCCTTTTTTTTTTTCTTTTTTTACAAGAAGGGGAACTGTGTTACTGTGGAAATCCCTAAGGTCTCTCTAACGTATTCACACACACGCACACACATACACGCACACACACACAAACACACACACATGCATGCACACACACGCACACAAACGCACACACACACACGTGCGCGTACACACACACCTGAAATATAAGCCTGCTTAAACTCTGTTAATTACTCTGGGCCTTCCTCTCTCAGTAAAAACCTCTAATCACAGCCTCAATTCACTTTGAATTAATGAAGAATCAGCTTAGCTCAGTCATAACTTTCCAGCTGATCATCACATTATATTCCCCGCTTGCCACAGGAAGCAGCCTGAATCCTTATTTAGTTACTGCAGAGGCAGAACCACTCTGAGCTTTCCTGAAAAAAGCAGATAAATAAAGTATATAAATAAATAAGCATTTAGTTCTATTTACACCATAAATATTCAATGTCGAGACACAGCAATTTTCCAGGCAAGTACGGTCATACTGGAGGAATGGTATATATATATACCTGCCTGTACTGTCATACAGTGCCACTCTTTGAGATGTGGACGGAAGCAGGAGGGATGGCGTATACCTGCCTGTACTGTCATACAGTGCCACTCTTTGAGATGTGGACGGAAGCAGGAGGGATGGCGTATACCTGCCTGTACTGTCATACAGTGCCACTCTTTGAGATGTGGACGGAAGCAGGAGGGATGGCGTATACCTGCCTGTACTGTCATACAGTGCCACTCTTTGAGATGTGGACGGAAGCAGGAGGGATGGCGTATACCTGCCTGTACTGTCATACAGTGCCACTCTTTGAGATGTGGACGGAAGCAGGAGGGATGGCGTATACCTGCCTGTACTGTCATACAGTGCCACTCTTTGAGATGTGGACGGAAGCAGGAGGGATGGCGTATACCTGCCTGTACTGTCATACAGTGCCACTCTTTGAGATGTGGATGGAAGCAGGAGGGATGGCGTATACATGGCTACAGAGTCACTCTGGGAAATGTGGACGAAAAGAGGGTAAAACAAAGAGGTGAATTCCATCCCGGGAGTCAGTGGTCACGACTGTACAACATCATCAGGCCAATCACCATACCATTGCCGTGGGCAGCCGCGCGGGCAGCTTGTGGAGCGCGGCGGTATCGATCAGCGATTTCGCGCTCCGACTTGCTGTGATACCGCGTTCGCGGATCGATGGCGCCGATAGATGCCGGCCTGACAGCGGGGCGGAAAGGGCCTTCAGATAGGGGCCCTGAGAGACTGCCTGAGTAGAGCCAGATCAGTTGGAAGAAAAAAAAAAAAAAAAAGGGAAAGCAGGCAACGTTTGAAGAAATTCTCCCTGCGAACTCATTAAAACGGATCTCTGCGTGCGTTTGGCCGGCGTGCTCGAGCCAACTTCGCCGAGGCTGGCGAAACGGCGGACGAGTCGAGACCAACGCCGTCCCTGCGCCAGATCGGCGAAGGCCGTTTCCCATCCCCAAGCTTATCTTTCACTTGTTTGTAATTTCTAATTATTTAAACATCTAACGCGGCGCTCGACCCTGAACAGGTTACATTAACATTTTGTTATCCCCTTGGTTACAATATCCAAGGGCAGAGCTGTCATTTTTTTCTACTCTTCAATAAAGTTTAATCCTTAATTATAGATTAATAAATTCTGCAGCAGTCTGAGGAGACTGGAACCCATGTTGTGCTCTCCCTCCCCCTCTCTCTCTCTCGCCCACTCTCTCTCTCCCCCCTCTCTCTCCCCCCTCTCTCTCCCCCCCTCTCTCCCTCGCCCTCTCTCTTTCTCACTCCCCCTCTCTCTCTTTCTCCCTCTCCCTTCCTCCAACCCTCTCCCTTCCTCCCTCATTCTCACTCCCCCTCTCTCTCTCCCTCTCTCTCTCCTTCTCGCTCTCTCCCTTCCTCCAACCCTCTCCCTCTCTCGTCCTCCCACATTCTCACTCCCTCTCTCTCACCCCTCTCTTTGCCTGCCTTCCTCCCTCCCTCTCTCTCTCCCTCCCTCTCTCTCTCTGCTGTATTTTGACTCTGTTCCCTCAGATACTCTGTGTCTAACTAAATGTCCTAGCTGGGCACTGCTGTGCTGACGTTGCCAGCCAGACATCTTTGGCGTAAACTCCCCGGTCTTAATAATGCACGCATTATCATTTTCACACGGAGGCTGAATCACCTTCTGAGGAACCAGGGGACAGTGCTGTTCATTGTTATATCGGCAGCACTGTGAGTGAAAGAGAGTGAGATAGAGAGAAAGAGAGGAGCTGGAGGGGTGTCATCCATAATTTAGCCGTCCTCACACAGCCCCACAGTGTTATTAAATGATCTTCAGTGTGCCACACGCGCCGTTATTTTTATAAATCACCCCAAAGTCCAACCTGGCACCGATCTCCGGAACGATAACGCACGCTCCCCCCCTGCCCTTAAATTCATCAGGGCTCTTAATTGATTAAAATCGAGGGGCCCGCGCACCGGAAGCGCGACGCTAACCAAAACCACGCTAACGCAAAGACCGTCCCGCCGACGGCTCCGGGGGTTCGACCGCGAGCCCCCGGAGCAGGAACTGCGACCGTGGCGTTTAGGAAAACTAATTACGGAGGGCAGAATCACCCGTGATCGATAGTTTGGCTTCGACGGCGTCCTAATTCACTTGGAGGTCCTTGGCTCTGGGAGACAGGAGCTCTGCACTTCATTCTGCGGGCCCCGGGACAGAGGCAGTAGATTAAAAAGGCCGACCGCAAAAAAATTCATCACCGAAACATGACCCCCGCGGAACCGCCGAGGAGTCTGCCTCTTATTTGTTATGATGGAGCGTCCTCGCCGCGTTCTCCCCTCTCCGTCTCCACTTTATCAGATCCCGTGTCACCGCGGTCACTCGTGAAAAATATCCCGTCTCACACTCGATGCCAGAAGGAAAAAGCAACGAGCGAAGACTGCCCGTGCAAAATGAAATACAATGAAATAAAATAAAAAAATAAAAACACTGGAATTATTTTGTTATGCCCTTAAAGTTCAAAGTAAAATTTTATGGGCTTTGCATCTCCGAGATTCAAATATTTCTTAATGAAACTCTTTGCGTCGTCTTCATAAGAGCCGCGTTCCGTCTAGTATCATGACTGCAAATTTAGTTGTTTCCTGAACTCTATTACTGCCATTGATTAAACAATGACCATTACAGGTGAGGGAAAACTTTTAAAAATATATTTGTATTAAAACATTTTTCTCATTCCACAAACCCTTGAGAAAAATCAACAACTCTTTCAGAGCAGAGAATGGAATGTCTCTTTGCCAGCAACATCTGTTGATCCTGGTAACATTCCTGCTTAAAACAGAAAGTAAGAAAAAAAAATGAACACACAAAGTATTTCACCTCAGTACACCTTCTCAAAAATGACCCATATCCTGTGGTCAGTAAAAGTCCACATTAAGGTCCCTGTCAAATCGCCCTGTGGTTTATTTTGTCCTGTCAAAAGGCCGGAGAGACCTTGAGGCAGTAATCCTTGTGTCCATAGCAACAGTTTGCCTTGCTACCGCCAGACTGGGTCAGGTTTCCAGCAGTGGAACCTGGGTCACAGGGCACTGTTCTGTTTCAGATTACAGCCCTGACGCCTGACCCGAGATCAGATGGTGGCAATGTTTCCACACCAGGAAGACCTCCAGCCCATAAACATCTTGCGAATGGGTCTGACTTCCTGCGAGTTCGCGCCAGCTCTCAGACAGATATTATGCACAAGAGCTCAGGTTGGTTTGTGGATTTTCCTCACGGTGTTTAATGTGCAATTTTATGCTCATTAAACCTTTAAAGGCCACCTCGCTCTGTGTTTCTCTTACTGGCAGTTGTGGGGAAGAGTTTGTCTGTGGCATGACACGTGTGATGACTAACCTGGTCTAGTCTACCACAGAGAGTTGTTTAATTAGATCATAAAACATGCCCAAGGCTGTCGTTTGTTTGAAATTCCATCTTACAAGCGGATTTTTTTTTTTTTTTAACTCTATGCGAGACAAACCGTCGTCGTTGAAAAGGTAAACCGCTCATTACCAATGCAGAGGCTTGCAGAACGCATGCCACTCTCTGGAGGTTAGTGCTCAAATAATTAGACAGCTACAGTATACCCCAGGTATATTATTAGAAATAAGTACCACACAAAGAGTGGGTGGGGTCTGTGTGTGTGTCTGTATGTATGTATGTATGTATGTGTGTGAGCATATACAATTATTATTGTATAATATATAACATAAATTAATACTGTCCAAAGACTATAATGAACTGGTACAGAGGCCGATTATAAGCGAGTCAAATGAAGCGAGTGAAAGGGGTCACCAACTAAATTGCTTAGATTAGATGAGTCAATTGACCCTTAATTGACCTTAATGGCAGGTGCCACCCCCAGGCACGGGTATGCACATGGGGCCCTGGGAAAGAGACAGCCCACCCCCACAGGCGGAGATTACCGCTGAGTCATGGGGATCCCTCCATCAGATCGCCCACCGCAGTGTGGGAGTTGTAAGCACAATCCATCCAAACGCTGACGCACACAAACGCAAGCAGCCATTTTGTGTACCGTTACTGCAGGATGGATTAAGTCAGGGAGACGAGGCGCCCTGCGGACAATCTGGGTTTGCGCCCAGTGCTGAGTGAGCTTTTTAAAAATTTTATTTAGTGTGAATTTTAGAAATTATTCACAATATTTGCATTCATAGAGGCCTCACGACAACAACAACAACAAAAACAAAAACTAGAAAGAAAGGATGATCATTTGTTTGAATTTGAATGCATCGGATCAACCGCGATCCATCCTATCAGTTGGGCTCCTGCGTGAAGCCGAGCCCTCCCCAGGTAGTCCCTGCACCTCCTTTTATTTACATTTCAAAGGCATTTCCCAGCATACATCTTGTTTTAGGGGACTGTGAAGCGGGTGAAATCTCATTGGTAAATTAAGTTCTGATCCATTACTTATCCCGGGGTGCGCACACACAGGTACTAGGAGCCATTTACTCTGCTCATTAATGGCCTCCTTCATTATTGTGTCAGGGCTGCCTGTAGAATTTGACATTAATCATACCCGTTATCCCTGCCCTGTGTATCTTACAGGGAAGTACAGCTAAGGATGAATAATGCAGAATCGGTGTGCTAGCCACCGCTGGAAGCGTTTCCACTCCAGCCAGCTCTAGGTAGTGGCTTGTGTTACAGCTTGTAAACATTCCAGCTCAATTCACAAAATGTCATTATCTAGGGGCCAACAATAACGATTCCCTGGGAAATTAGCAGGTTGGGGGGGGGGTCTGCGAGTATGGATTATTGCTAATTACATTTATAAGCAAGACATTTATTTTCCAAAGAAAAAAAAAAAAAACTACATAGAATATTGAGACAAAAAATAAAACAGAACCTATTAAACTGGTTTTGACAGATATCGACACAACAGCTATTCAAGGGAGATTAAATCTGTGCAGAAATAAATGAATAAATAACGTGTAAATGTGCCCAGTGCCTGACTTGAGCTGAGTTGATTTTTGAAAGCAGTGTTTCCCATGTAATTGCCTTCACGTCTGTTTGCCCAACAGGGGCAGCGTACAGCATGCATCTATCTGAAGTACTCCGCAACATGCGACCCAAGTAGCTCCAATACTGTACTTACATCGTAATGGAACACACTGATACGGCACGGCGCACAGTATATTGGGAAATCGGAGATAGCGTTTTTAGAGTGACGCCGGTATATTGAACAGAAGCTCCTGACGAACAGCCACTTTGGTGGCCTTGACTTCCTGACATTCGCAGCGCCTGGGATGGCCACTGGTCACATGACCTGCGATCCGGGCAACAGCAGCCACCGAGGCTAACCTAGTCATCTGGATAGACCTGTATAAAACAGGTCTCTTGACCAATCACTGCAGAGCCCCATGTGAAATGTCAGCTCGTCCAAGAGAGATGCAGACAGAGGTCAAAAAGACCCCCCCCCCCAGCCACCCCACCCCACACTGAGATCTTGTAAACAAGGTCCAGGGATGACAAGGTTATGGTATTGCTCTTTCTGCAGAAGCAGTAATGCATTCTCGGCTATTAATGGCCTTGGCTCCAATTAATCTGATTGTCTGGGAGCAGAGGCTGCCCAAGCTGTCTCTGAGCATTGCCCTCACACACACACACACACACACACACACACACACACACACACACACACACACACACACACACACACACACACACACACACACACACACACACACACCACCACAAAGACACACACACGCATACACAACCAGCGCACACACACACGCACACACACACACACACACACACACACACACACACACACACACACACACACACACACACACGCACGCACAAACGCACTCACACACACACTGCTGCCTGACACTTGAGTCTGGAGCAGTCGTTACGGTGCCGCGACGCATTAGCGCAAACATACCTGACCCCAGACTATAGCGTAACAGCACTCTGTCGCTAATGAAGCTCAATTATCCCGTTGGAGTCACTGCGCTCGTTCACCTGCCTGCTCACACCACCACACAGCCTGGCCCCTACTCCCCATGATGAAATGCTAACCCACGCTGCTAATAATGCCATTTACAATTACATACACATGAACGCATAACAATGAAAACCCTGTTTACAGCTACGCACTTTATTGTATCACTCACATCAATCCTAATTAAAAAAAAAAAAAGATGCTTTTTGAAACACTGTAAATGCTGTTCAACAGAATAATTTAATGGGCTATCTGGTCATTAAAAGATCTAAAATCCTCCTTCTCTATGTAGTTTCTATGTACACTACAATCAGTTTTTTTAACCTCTACATTTTTTTTCAAAGGCTTTGTGTTTTTTTTTTTTTGCTGCGGTTGAAAGACGTGGCGTTGTACGCATAAAGAGCGTGCCAAGAGTCTGCTGTTTCGGTTTTGTTTTTTAAGAAATCACGAGGTGTGCTGCTATGATTGACAGCAACAGGGAAAGGAGGATTAATATTGTATTACCTGCCCAGAGGAGGAGCTCAGTCATTCAGAGAGAGCTCTCTGAATATTGACAAGGCTGCGACTATTAAGTATTTAGAAACCCCAGCCCCTGCGTTGTAGAAGATACCCTTCAAGCTATTCATGAAAGACAAACAGGGAAAAAGAAAAGTATATAACCGTGGATATCGAGCCGCAGCGTCGCTCGCATGAACAGAAACGGTTTCACCTTCACAAATTAATTTTCCAAATGAAATTCCCATTTTAATAACGACAACACGTTTGACAGGGCCTATTTTTGCCATTTTCTTCTGATTTGTTTTTAACGGCTATTATTTTGTAATAATAATTGTGTATTGTTTCCACTGTGTGTCCTTCTTAAATTCCTTGGAGTTGTATAAATGCACACAACACAACACTACTGCTGTGTGGCTGAGTTCCTACCCCATGTAGGCACGTAGTTGTGAGGTGAACATTGGCGGTAAGAGTGCGGCCACGCGGTTCGGTGGTGGTCCAGCCCAACAACAGCCCCGCACAGCTGAGGCTCATTACGGCCCATTTGACGCCCCTCAAAGCCGAACAAGTCGGGAGCCGCTCTGCGTTCGTCCGCTTCACAAACAAACCGTGAGCGGGGAGGGGAAAAAAAAAAAAAAAAGGCTTGATGAAGAAGCCGTTTGGCGCCAAAAACCCCTGCACGTCCCATCTGGGACCTCCTCCGACACCTGGTTCTGCCGCGGCAGACGGAGCCGAGCGCCACGCGCCCCGTTTGATTAACCTCCTTTCGGGCCGCAGCCCCAAAAATCCTGGGCTCCTCCAGCATGTTTTTTGGCAGTCGGTAAATGCGGCATCTGTTCCGACTGGTAACAAAAGCAAGTGGTTCTGGGATGCTTCCAGATCAAATAAAACCGCTCGCTCACAGCGAGGAGAATATCACTCCGAGGAGAATAAATCCACCTTCTCACGAAATATTCTATGTTAAGAGAAGCGAAAATGCATCAAAGAACGCTGTATGTTAAGAGAAAACAAATGTCGCATTGTAATTGCGCTGGCAAAGGATTTCTGGAAATGTAGGACTAATGTGAAAATCCAACTCACATTGTATACAATTTGCAGAGAAAAAAAAGCAATCTAAATAGTTTTCAATCTAAATAGAAAGAAATATCAAAGCACAACCCCCTCCCAAATGGAGAACGCTTTAGGCCTGGACAGTGTCAGATTTCCCCGACACATGAATCCTGCAAGCAAAGTGAGGCCTTTTTCCAATAAAGATAGGTAGTCATGGATTTGACTTTTGTGAACAAAGACTGAATGTAGGTCACACAAAATTAAATAGTCTGCTGTTGATCTTAAACAGTGTTTTTTGTTTTGTTCATGTACTGTACATTACCATGCCTTTAGCCATGCACGTAGACCAAAAGAACTGCTAAATAGATACACATGTGCAAGTGTGTTTGTGTAAAAGCGTGTATAAGTGTGTGTGTACGCATGTGCTGGGGGCTTCAGAATGTGGGCTTGGGGGGGGGGGGGGGGCTGGAATTGGGCGGCTGTTGTGAGCTATTTCATCCTTTTCAACACAGGCACAAGATTTACACCAACATTAATAATTTGGAGAGCTTGCAGACATATTTTTGGTCTTTCTTCTATTCATTCATTTGCGCTTGAAAAAAGGGCTGCCCTGTAGTCCCTCTGCACTTTTATGACACAGACTAAAAGACAGATGAAGCAGACTCCAGATTACCCTACTACTCCACCCCCCCCCCCCCCCCCCCACCCCCCCCTCTCCCATACCCATCCCAAACTCCTGAAATGTACATACATAATGCAGGAACTGCAGGCTACAGCATCAACACGATGGGAAACATTAAAGTGAATAGTGGGTGCTCTTTTTTCACCTTTTTGCTTTGATAAATATCTTCTGGGAGGTCATTTACAAGAAATACTCCTGGTTTAAGGAGAAGAAAATAACTATTTCAACAAGAGGCAGCAGGAAAAAGGAAAGCCTCGCCAAATTGGACGTTCGACCCTTCTGCGTTGACGCTCGCCAGTGTGTTAGGATTTCGCCGCGTTCACTTCCGTTTGTATGTCATCTGCGATGCTGTCAATCCAAACGCACTGATCACGCTCACTGCATGTAACTCATCACTGCGTTTATAGGAGAGAACCTAGAGCGGTCATCTTCATTCCTGGTCCTGACACAGGGTCTGCTGGTTTCTGTTTTCACCGATCCCCATATTATCTTCGGGGTCAATTTGACCCGATGCAGCATCTGACGTCTCTTAAAAACCAGTTAAACATATTTTTTCATCTTGACACTATACAACTTTTCCCATGTTGTTTGCATTAAATAGTACCTCAGGCTCTAAAATTACGTTTCATCACAGATTTTTAATACCTATGGATAAATGGCTACTAAATTGGGAGATACACAAAAGGTGAAACAGAAAGTGTCAAAATTGTTTTATGACAATGGTTTTGTGACATTTTAAACTTTTGGGGTCAATCTGACCCCAAACATAAAAGGCATCATAAAATTCAAGATAATAGGAGAGTTAATATCAGCAACCAATTCAGACCCAAGAAACCAGGTGAGGTGAGTTAACTGTGTAATCGACTGCTTTAATAGATCAATTAACTGCAGAGTAACAACAAAAACCAGCAGACCCTGCGGCTCCCCAGCCCTAGGACCAGGAATAAAGATCAGTGACCTACAGGGTCTTCGGTGTCAGTACCAAGAGCAGACATGAATAGACACAATGTTCTTAAAAAACAAAAAATAAACAGCGCAACAAATGCAATCGCAACAGGGCTACAAAAACTGTTACTGATAACAAATAAATAGGCCATCTGCTGATAAGGAACAGAGGTTTCATTCTAATTGACAATCAAAGCTCAGAAAAAGTCTTTAAAATTCAGTAATGTGCAGCTTCTTGGGAACAACACTTGATCATTTCCACCTGGATATATTTGTAATCTCTTATCATTCTAGGTGATGATGTTTTTGTGCTATACTCTTTAAATACACTTCAGACGCTCTAATTAAAATCCCTACTTACGGATCGTCTCCAACTGTGCTGCGGAGTCAATGTTGTGCGTCTTTCACACTTGGGGCCTATTACAGTTTGTAAACTCCTTACTCAACACTTTCTACCTTATGATAAAGTTAGGGTGGTCTTCCATGGTTATTCACTGATTAAAAACATTGGGCACATTTTAATTTAGAAAGCTGTACTTGGTATTCTATCATCATAATTTTGTACATTAAAACCTTACACAGTTATAGTTCTTACAATCTACACTCTCAATCCTTGCTGCATTCCAGGCACCGAGAACAAGCACTGGCTTAGGCAGAAAGGCTTTGGACTTCCTGGATCCTTAGTCCTGGAATAACCTTCAAAATCATTCTGCCTTGTAAGATTTACTTCATTGAATGAGTTTAAATCAAGAATTGCGGAAACCATGCTGTAAGTGTGTAACCACTGGTACTTTCTTTTTATTCTGTATCACTGATGTACGTTGTATAATTTTAAAATGTATTTATTATGCCACTCTTGGCTAGGCTCTTTTATTCTCAATGGGATTTTGTGGTTAAAAAAAGGCTAGGTAAAATAAATGTTAAAAAAATATATTTTACCATCAATCTTTACCATGAATAAGCATAATGACAATCTATGTCAACCAAGATTTCATGGCATCTGCCACCAGGGAGTTTTTCCTTGCCACTGTTGCCTTTGGCTTGCTCTTGTGGGGGTTTAAGCCGGGTTTTTCTGTGAAGCGTACTGTGACAACTAGTTGTGAGATGCGCTATATACAGATCCTTTCCAAAAAATTTGAATATCATGGAAAAGTTTTTTTTTTTCCATAATTCCATTCAAAAAGTGAAACTTTCATAGATTATAGATTCATTACACACAAAGTGAAATATTTCTAGCCTTTATTTGTTTCATTTTTCATAATTTTGGCTTACAGCTCCAGAAAACCCCCAAAACAGTATTTCAAGAAATTAGAATAGTGTGTCGAAAAATAGCATTTACTTCAGTTATTTCAGAGAATGAGTGGAGTGGCTTGACCCGAGGTATCTGACAGTTGTAGCCCATGTCCCGGATACGTCTGTATGTGGTGGTTTTTGAAGCACTGACTCCAGCCTCAGTCCACTCCCTCTGCATCTCCGCCAAATTTTGGAATCGTCTTTGCTTGACAATCCGCTGAAGCCTACGATCATCTCTTTTGCTTGTGCACCTTCTCCTGCCACATTTTTCCCTTCCACTAAACTTTATATTGGTATGCTTGGACACTGCACTCTGTGAACAGCCAGCCTCCTTAGCGATGACCTTTTGTGGCTTACCCATCTTCTGGAGGGTGTCAATGATGGTCTTCTGGCCAATTGTCAAGTCTGCAGTCTTCCCCATACTGAACCAAACTGAGATAAACTTTGCAGGTGTTTTGAGTAAATTAGATGATAGTGTGACACTCAGTCTAAAACATTCATTCTCTGAAATAACTGAAGTAAATGCTGATTTTTGACACACTATTCTAATTTCTTGAAATACTGTTTTGGGGGTTTTCTGGAGCTGTAAACCAAAATTATGAAAAATGAAACAAATAAAGGCTAGAAATATTTCACTTTGTGTGTAATGAATCTATAATCTATGAAAGTTTCACTTTTTGAATGGAATTATGGAAAAAAAAAACTTTTCCATGATATTCAAATGTTTTGGAAAGGATCTGTAAATAAATATTGATTTGATTTGATTACTTCTATCTTATACTTCCTCCTATTTGAATTGGTTCCTCTGATACCATTTACTGTATTTTCGGTTTTTAACTCGAAGGGAACACAGTTCTGCAGAAAGACTAACCCGGGAAACAAGTCCTGCTTTGTATAGTGAAGATTCCAGTCATGCAGGAGGGAGGCGATATTCATTTAATCAGCTGCACCCGAAGCATCGCATTAGCGCTAGATCCTGTGCGTACTTTGTGATCAAGTTTAACGGGGAGTGATTTATGGTATGGCGAACGTTCAGTTTTTGGAGGTCCCTCTACTTTCCTGACGTATAAATGTGATGCTTCTGAAAACAGTTTTTTTTCCCTTCCTCCCCCTGCCATGCAGTCCCCAGCTGAGCAATTCTCTTTTGTTAGATGTTTCTTTACTGTTATTCTTATTTATCTGCTTTCTGTTATTTATTCCTTTGGCAGGTGCAGCTAATTCAAGGTGTCTTAGAGAGAATTATACTACACCGGAAAAAGAATGTAATTAGCAAATAAGGCCAAGTATAACAAATGGTACAATACACAAATACAAGACATGAATTAGGTATCCCGAGGCAACCCAAAGGGTAAATAACATTTTAAATGCAAATACTGTACTTCTCCCTTCAAATTAGAGGAAGCATGCCTTTACTGAGAAATCACACAGTTCATAAAATTTGTAAACAATGCTTCCGTTTTATGAATTGTGTGCAAATGTGGAAATTTACAGTGTAGAAACAAATGAGACAACTGTATTTTCCGAATTCAACTGTTTACCTTTCCCCTTATATGTAAGAGCAATAAAACAAAAAGAACATATTTTACGCTGTCCGTGCAAATGTACTGGACACAGCAATCTGGGTCACTCTTTGACTGCTATAAAACTTTGGGATAGTGTGGCAATGGGTAGGCAATCTCAGAGGCAGACACAGCACACGGGCAACAGGCTGTAAGATCTGTACAACTCAATTAATATACGTGTTGAAAAGAGGAGAGACAGAGAGCGGGGGTTTATGGGAATGCGGCAGGGACAGCATGGGTATACCTGACAGTCCCACATACAGGAGAGTAAAATATTTTCCCCCTGAGTTATAAAAGCAAGTGTAGAGCGACTGAGTGACACACAATAAAAACACATTCTGCTGACTGTGACGGCGGCCGGGAAAATGAAATATTTAGCTTAGCAGTGAGAGAGAGAGAGAGAGAGAGAGAGAGAGAGAGAAGGGGAGTGTGAGCGGTTTGATGATACTGTGAAATTAAAATATGTGAGACTACCTGTCAGCCCGTGACAGGAAAGAGCGGAGATAACTGAGCCCGCACCTGACAAACCCAGAAAGGTGTTGTCGTTAGCGGCTGCCTGTCACCCGGACCTGTGGAAAAGCCATCTCTCTCTCTCTCTCTCTCTTACTCTCTCTCTGTCTCTCTTTCTCTCTCTCTCACCCTCCCCCTCCCTCCCCACTCTCTCTCTCTGAAAGTCAGGAGATCAGAGTGCACCTACTGGGGAATCCACAATGGTTCAAACCACATGGTTTTGCTTCACGTTTTGTGTGTGTGTGTGTGTGTGTGTGTGTGTGTGTGTGTGTGTGTGTGTGTGTGTGTGTGTGTGTGTGTGTGTGTGTGTGTGTGTGTGTGTGTGTGTATATACATACTGTATATATATGGTATTACACTACATCAAGAATTTAAATAATATTATACAAAAAAAACTAAGTAAGATAGGATTCATTTCAAGGGAAGGAAACGAGATTGGCAGTGTATCGCCAGGGTTGTGGAATGTGAAGTAGGCTCTTGAAACTCTGTCAGTTTTGAACTGAATTTTGAGATGTAGTAAGATCTCCACTGAAAAAACCCCACAGCAAAGGCTCCACTGATTGTCTCTGAATGTACCCTGTGATTTCCATTGATGATTACGTACGCCTCAATTCAAGAAATTTACAGCAAATCCAGTTACAAAGATGTAATTTTCCCCAAAGAAAAAAACCTGAGTTTCATTTTGGCTATTAAAAAAAAGCAAAGACAAAAAATACGAAATGGAGTCCTGATTATACGTTTCAGGTTGTGCAGAGTGTAAACATGCTAGCATAATGTCACATTATAAAAAAAATTGGCCAAAAGTAATGCAACGAAATGGCAATCAACCTAAGACTGAAACCCCCAGGCAATCTTTTACTAAAACATACTTTTGTTTTCAAAGTAACAGAATTGTGAAGAAAAATCTCTCTAATTCCACCTATGTATGGCCCACCAACCCCCACCCAGCAAAGCTGGCCGTGATGAATATTAATGAGCGTGACACTTCCACCGCAGTCAGTGCGTTCCGACTCTCATTATCTCAGATCACATTTCAAAGCGATTTATCATACCTTTGCCATGCTAATAGAGATATAATACATGTAGTTAGCTTTATAGCTGCTCGCACTGCAGGTGTGTGAAACGGAGAGGGAGATTCACTGGGGCAGCACTTCAAATGCCGGCGGCCCGTCTGGTGAATTAAATATGCACGACGGTGGCAAGGGGTGGGGGGTGGGGTAGGGGTCGGCTCAGACGCTCTGTCCACCGCTCTCAGAAGTGCTGGGGCGGGGTGAGGCCCTGCCCTGCTGTGGCTGAGGGCGGAGCCCCGAGGGGCGAGAGGGTTTGCGAACGGGGCGGCCGCGCCTTCAGAAGCGCGGCCGCTCAGCGGCAGGGTGGGGGCGCGAGGCTCACGCGTGGCCTGGCCCGACACGGCCCGGTCGTCGACCGCTGCCTCTGGGTTTGCCCGGGACGGCCTCCCCTCGCCCCTCGGATCGCGGCTTTCTTTGATGACTTGAAAGGGGGCCCTCGCGTTTTGATTTGGCGAGGTATGAGACAGCATCTGAGGGTGTCTGGGAAGCTTGGGAGGCTCCTGTTTTCAAAGGCCGGGCCCCCACCCCCCACCCCCCACCGCAGAGGTCTGACAGAACGAGACAGACTCCATACTGTCTGTCTCTCTTGATGCTTCATTCTAAGATGGTAGGGATAGGCTACTGTTCCAATACACAATGTCCGAGGTACATGCATGTGGAATATGTGCATAATCTGATAATCTAATATGTGTATATAATCTGCTAATCTGGTGATGTTTTGTGGAGTCTTTACTTTCTATAGAATACAGGCAAAATATTTAATCTCTGAAAATGATCACGTCTGGTAAGGTTAGACTCTTGTCACTGGGATCAAGTACAATTTAACATCACTTATCCAAACCTAATCTATTTCACGGATATCATCTCAAAACATGTAAATATGTCTGGTTTTGGTTCATCCGGACAAAGTTCCAGTATGCTTGTAACACACAGAGCAACCCCGTTTCAGTAAATTACTCTGGATCTGCTTTTATTGTAAGGTAACATAACGTGTGAAACCAACCCTCCTGGATGTAGGCCAATGTCAGTTAGCGCTGCTGTGTTATCACACCTATGCTATTCACACTTGCATGGGGCTTAACATTTTTAATTAATTGTGCAAATTCAGAAACAGTTGTGAAAGGGCAATTTTTAAAAGCCATTTAAAGGGAACGGTTTTATGAGAAATTGAAAACCCTTGACAGGGTTTTGTGGTACACGTCCTGTTTAGAAAGCACTGTTGTAAATCTGGACTCTGGCTTAATGCGTCCCATAAAACTTTCCTTGGAGTTCATGCTCACATTAATATTGTCCTTTTTCCAGGATACTTTAAATATATATATATATATATATATATATATATATATATATTTAATACGTTAAATATATTTAAGCTCTGTAATGACTGAAAGACATGGCCTTTTGGTGCAGAACAGGAAAATCCGCCATGGCCGCCATCCGCAATAGCCCCACTGGCAAAGGAAGCGATTTTAATCTCAAACACCAGCAATGAAGTGCCGTCTAATTGTTACAGGTACACTAGGTTATCAAACCAATTAAAAATGCCATACTTTGCCAATTAGCAATAAAAAAAACAAAAAAACAAAAATAAAATAAAATGTTGGACGTTCTTGCAGGTATATTAGGGGGGGGGGGGGGGCTGTTGTGTTTGGGATGAAATTCAGGAGCCAACAAAGGCTGAAAGCAGGCAGGTGGAGAAGCTGTAACATCTATATCGATATCAGAGCCTGGAAAAAAAAAACATGCACGGAGGACGGGGGCCAGCTGTGCAGCCTGATTGGCTGCCAAATGGCGAGCAGCAGTTTCCCTGGCCAGCCAGATCCTTGTCTCCGGGCGACAGATTAACAGGCGGCAGATAAGTCAAATTCTTACATTTCTCTCTAAAACAAACATCAATCCACGGTGGGTGGGTTGGGTCCCTGAAACATAAAAACCCCACCCCCTCCTGCTCCTGTAGCCAATCACATCTCTTTAATTGCTTTTGCGTTATATGCTGCCATACAGGGTGTGAGGCTGCCTCTACAAATGAACTAGCTCACTCTTCCAGGGCTCCCTCAGCTGCTGTGCAAACAAACACGGAATCCAGGAACCAATACAAATCAGAGGGCCCCCGTCTGCCTTAATTGATGGACGATCTTTGGCAAAAACCAGATCGCCGAACCCAAGACAGACAGTTTGTACTTTTTTTCTGGAACTCGGGCCAACCACCTGTTCTACCCTGACTTTGATAACTGCATTTGATCAAGATTAAAAGACCGTCCTCATTCAATAATTCTGTTGCAGTTATCTTGGTGCAAGTTTTCTCTCTGCAGACAATTGGGGGGAAAAAAAAGGTTGTAACTTTTTTTTCCACCAGAGATAGGCGGGGTGTCTCCTGGCGTAACCAGTATGAGCACCGTCCACAAATCTGGCCGCGCTAATTTTGTCGCATGTCTCTCCCTCTCTCAATAAAGCTGAAAAGCCCTAAAACGTAATTTAAAAAAAAGAGAGAGACGTTTTGGCTACAATTAATTTCAACAGTTTCATTTAAGACATTTAAGAGCTCCCCTCTTTGAACTCAGTGGGAATGAAGCATGCTCTTAAAATGCACCACTAAAGTGACACTTCAGGCACAGAGTCACAGGAGAGAGCCTTGTCGAAGAGGATATTGGATTTGCGTGTCACAGAACAAAGTGCCTATACTTTCTGTGATTGATTTGAGGGAGAGGGTAGGGGGTCCAATCAATTTTCAAACTCTGAAGGAATGCCTTCTGGAAATTATGAATAAAATGCACGCTGGTCTGAACTCAAACAGGACATCATGTAGTTTCCTTCCTCTGGTAGAGCGAGGTCCGGCTTTGAAGCCTCAAACTGACAGATATGGTAAGGCTGGGTAATCGCGCTGAAACACTAACCTCCCTGGCCAGTGTCTGTCTTCTATCTCAGAGGGCCTAACAAATTAGTAAAGCCGTGAAGCCACTCTTTCATATCAGCTGTATTTCTCTCTCTCTCTCTCTCTCTCTCTCTCTCTCTGTCTCTATCTGTCTCTCTCTCTCTCTCTCTCTTTCCTTCTCTCTCTCTCTATCTCTCTCTCTCACACACACACGATGCGTGTGCCGTCTGCTTTGAATGACAGATGTTACACACACCTACCCGTTTTCCTCTACTGAGAGGATTTGACTGCTTGTTGTGCTACAAGAGCTCTTCTCTTGGATATGGTTGCAGCAGCAGCTGATAGGGAGGCTATCAAAACAACACAAGTGTCACAACAGGAAATTCGCTTTTATTTGTATGCTTCGCAAATACCCTTATCGGCAACTTGTGTACATTGTTGTTTTCCAGGTTATAGCTTGTCCTGTGATAGAGGTGCATGTAAATGGAGGCAGTTCAGGCTGAACAACGGTAGTGCCTCAACTAGGGATTGAAACCTGCAAGCCTACTGGCCGAAGGCACTACCACCAAGCCACATGATCCTCTCAAGGTCAAATCCCTGAGAAAGTATGACCTGCTTCAGCTCACTGCGGGGAGAGCAGTGAACAGCCCCATGTGTTTCAGTCACTGAATTTCCCAAATTGTTGCCAGTGCGTGGTCAACCTCCTCATCTCCTACGCCAGCCCGATCACGGGGTGATGCATCATGGTAGCATAGAATGCAGGGAGGTATTTGGCGGCGAGGTCGGAAGGCGAGCCAGCGAGCTATAACCCGGGCTCCAGCAGAAGCGGTACGTATTTTGACATTAAAGCAGGACTTATCAGGCACTTTTCACCACAACACCTTGCGCTTAGCAAATGACCACCTAACGCATAAAATAGCTCACGGCTTCCATGGTTAGCCACATATAGAAGCAATTAAACATGGCTGTCCCTCGACTGGAGATGGGGCACCAGGCCTCCAGCACACCACCAAGGTAGGGTAATTACCTTTCCGCACTCCGCTAGCCTTCCCTCTCAAAATGTACCCACCGCTTGCATTTCCTGGAGGAGGTGGAAGTCGCACATTGGTGTAAAATGTACAGCTAACGCCCTGTAAATGGTGCAATTGAACTAAGTTTCCAGGCTGTTACTGTTATCAGAGCTCAGAAATATTCTCGCCCCGAGCTGCGGTTTCATAAGGAATAGGTCCTTAATAATTTTCATGATATGTGTCTGCGATTTGATTAAATCGCAGCAACTACAGCGTTTCCCCTTCAAGACAATGTAGCCGTAAGCACGTACTGCTGGACAGGTTCATCTCGCTATAATCAAGTACGGTGCATAAAATTAAAATGGAAGTACTACACCATTTCAAAAATACGAGGGGTGTCTGGTCACGTATCTAAAATATTCCTCAGGTCTCTGGTTTGATATCTCTAAGTGTATTAACATGCATTGCTTTTTCGTAAAGGATGGATGACCAGGGATATGTTGTGAGACTGAGAGAGAGAGAGGGAATAATGAAAGAAGAGAGAACAGTGATAGGTAGAAAATGTCCATGTTTCTGTTGCTGCTCAGACCTCACTCTCTCTCTCCCTCCCTCCCTCCCTCTCTCTCCACATGTGGTGGCGGTGATGTTTTTACTGCTTGGCTGGTCACACAGATTGCTATCGGCCGCGGCTCGCACGCGGAGGCAAACTCGATACACGCGCACTTTCTCACCTTCATAACATTAGCTTTTGGGGCTCTTAGACGCGGTGGACGCAGTCTGCAGTAATCAACAGGGGGACATGCACCAAAGCCTCCTTCACACAAAACCCCCGCGCATCAACAAATAAAAACTGACACCAGCATAATGCCAGCTGAACCACACATTAGTCTATAACAGACGTGTAATGATCTTTGCCTCTTAGCCAACATTATCGCATGCGGTCCAAAGCAGAGGACCGCGCGTCATTCAACGCACACACTGAGCTCATCGCTCAGTCCGACGGCAGATTTATGACGCAAATATACCGGCGGTGACAACGGTATACGCATAAACATGAACAGACTCCTCTAGTACAGAGATTCTGCTTCTCTCTGGGGTGCTTCGTGCCAGAGCTTAGACTTCCTGTGGAGCCCCCATTCCAGCTGATCTAATGAGACAAGGCTGCCCCCAAAAAAAACACACACTGTGTGTCTGTGTCCGCACTCTTGCACACTCACTCGTGTCAGGGTTAGGGTGGTGTACCATTGTTGGTTTATGTTTGCAGTGTGTGCGTGAGTGTACACTGTGTACAAGTGTGTTAGTGTTTGCATGTATGTTCTTGTCTCTATGTGTGCGTCTGCGCGCGCATGTTTGTGTGTGCGCGCTCATGTTTGTGTGTGTGTGTGTGTGTGTGTGTGTGTCTGTGCGCTTGCACATGTGAGTATGAGCACGCACGTTTGTGTGTGTGTGCTCATGTTTGTGTGTGTGTGTCTGTGCGCGCGTGCATGTGAGTATGTGCAGACATTTTGTGTATGTGCGTGCGCCTGTGAGTATGTGTGCACATGGTTGTGTGTATGTGATTGGGGGACGTGTACACAGACACAGGCAGCCGGCTCCCTAGCGGCTCTTGTGTATCACAGGGAAAGCAGGCCACAGTGGGCCTCTCCAGCTCTGAGGATAGTGGAGACCACCGGCATGGCGGCTAATGGCGGTTCTACATCCCTACGGCATGTGCAATCCCAGCAGCCTCTGGGGCGAAACCGCAGCCTCTGGCCCACATCTCTGGGTCCCTGCAGGCATGTGTGGCTTCACTGGCCCAGGGAACACAGAGCAGGGCTTATGAGCAGGGAACCAGCGTGAACGAGAGAGAATGGGTGACTGACGAAGAGAAGGAGTGAGGCAAATAGAGAAATAAAGAAAGAAAATACAGGAATAATAAGAAAAAAGGCAGAAAATTAGAGAAAAAGAGAGTAGAGCAGTGGGAGAAGGTGGAGAAGGTGGCCCGGGTAAGGCTCCCGCTGAAATGATGACGAACCCACAATTTACACACGCTAAAAACACGCCGTGCAATAAAAAGGCTAAACAACAATAGCACTGCCTTCCAGCTTTGCCTTTAGGGAGATCTCCGCGTGTACACCCACTGCGCGCCTCTCCGAAATCAAACACCTAACTATTCCCTCTCCTTCAACCATTATTCTGGGATCGTAGGGTTTGGCATCAAATTCAAATTGTTTGAGTTGTCATTGCGCTCTGCTCGCTAAAATCGAAAAATCAAACATGAAGAGACATCGACACGGTGTTCAGAGAAGCCTTTAAATAAACAGAATACATTCTTCACCTTGGACTGTCGGGAGCCCATTGACAAAAAAAACTCCTCGAGATGTTACA
The DNA here is from genome assembly GCA_029718625.1 of Synaphobranchus kaupii. NCBI lineage: Eukaryota > Metazoa > Chordata > Actinopteri > Anguilliformes > Synaphobranchidae > Synaphobranchus > Synaphobranchus kaupii. Next base: position 32,334,239 of record CM056393.1, on the reverse strand, counting down.
AGATCCCTGAATATTACGTGAACCTTGAGGTCAAGTGTCTCCGGTGCTCACTCAGCTGACAGAGCTTATATACACTGAGCTCCATAGGGCTGCACGCTGACTGAGAGAGCAAACCGCACACACAAACAAAACAGTATACCTCAACAAGCGGGAAGGCGTTTTTAACAACACGCTACGTGTGGTCAGATAAATCATCTCTGAACCAATCCCGCAGGAGAAGCCCTGACAATCCCTGAGGCGCGGCCGGCCTTCCTGAGAGCCGCTGGGGAACGATATGGGGACGGCGCTGACGTGACGCTGGCATCGCTGCGTATGCGTTCCCCCCCCCCCCCCAACCCCCGCTCGTGTGTTTGCTTAGGGTGGAGGAAGAGAGCTCTCCACTGATCTGTAGGCTATAAGTCAATGGGTTCATGCCACTTCTGATGCTAAGCTCGGCGCCAGCAGTCCAGGCAACAAAGAACAGCACCATTTCTCGCTGATAAGAAAAAAAATTGCGGATGTGGCAACCTAAAAACAGAGAAATAAAGAAAACAACACGGACTAAACCCACCGACAAATGGGATTAAGACTCGGACATGGCAACCCAAACACACAGAGAAATAAAGAAAAAGACGTAGCTTCTCCCAGCGTCCTCCATTCCACCAGCGTCGTCCCTAAAGCATTTAAATCATCCCCCCACCGTCTCACCTACAGCACTCCGATCTGGTGTGAGTGCCGGAGACGGTTATTATAACGGATTGACGCAATATGGAAATGCCGGAGACGCGAAGGTCTGGACCTTGACTGAGCACATTAAAATGAGGCTGATTAGCTTCAAGCAACATTAGGCTAATGTGCAATGAAAAGAGAGCAGAAAAAAGCCAGCACAAATTCAATTCCTGTCAGGAAAAAAAAAAGAAGAAAACTCTGGCGCAAGCCGGTCAAAAAAGCCGTTCTCCCGGCTGCCCGAGGTCTGGTGAGATGGCGGAAAGGGACAACTGTCGGCAAAGAAAGATGGACACGCACGCTCTCAGCAGATCGTCTTTAGATCAGAACGCTGCCATAGGAAATTCACAGGTAAGTCCCACCAACACCAGACACAAACCCCCTCTTCTTCTGTCTGTTATCATTCTGGATAACAACGTCTGGCAAATAATTGTAATGTAATGTAATGTTTCCCACAGTTTTGGAGAAGGTGTGTGTGGGGGGGGGGGGGGGTCGTAGGCCGTGACATCTGAGTCAGCGATTCCCGGCCTTCCCAGGGGTGCGGAACAGCGGAGCGCCGGGAACATGCCGGCGGTACTGGAGACGGGCCGTGCAGTCGGAGGCGTTCCGGAGCGTTCCGGGGAAGCGCTCCCAGCGCCTCCCGTCCCAGGCTCCCTCAGCCGGAGAAAGAGCCGGAGGCCACGTCTCACACAGACTCTTAATGAGCCCCCGCGCTCGCCCGCTCGTTCACCAAAGCAATAATACCCAAATGATTATAAATGATAAAAAAAGTCATACATATATGCATGAATATTTATGCATTCCCACAGAAGCGGACACTCCGAATGGATTCCGGGCAAGGTGCTTGCTCCGCTGCGGAAAATTGGTTGAGCCTCCGGGTCAAATCTTCCACGGATCGGGGAATTGTGCGGGAATAAATTGTTTATCTGAGTTTTCGCATACTTCTCACCTTACCCACTTTTATTGAAATGTATAAACTGCGCCATTTACCCACAGGCCTGAACACCTCTGTGCAAAGCACACAGCTGTAGATGCCTGAGCTTCTGCACTTATCCAGTAGGTACTGCACAGTTAATTATAGATCATCTTCATCCTCAGTTGCCCTCACTAACATTATAAAGTTCTGTAATTTCAGGATATGAAATCTGGAGTAAAGACAGCGAGCACCATGGGAGTTTAGACAACACTACTAGTACGCTACCCTGGTGAAAGACCTGGGGCCTATAGATTTAAAAAAAACAATGAATCCAACTACTAGAATAAAATAACAAATCCAAACCCACAGCAGCACAATGATTACTTACTTGAGAGGCGTACTTCTTGGCTTGCTTTTCTCTGCAGCCTGAAAACAAAACAAAAGCATGTTTTGTGAACATACTTTGCCGAAAGCTTTAATACAAACAGTAGAAAAGAGCATGAGAGCCTATACATATTACACATTTAACAGGAGATGAAAGGATGTATACACACACACACACACACACACACACACGCAGACAGGCATGCACACACACGCACACACACACACACACACACACACAAACACATACACACACACACACACACACACACACACACAGACAGGCATGCACACACACACACAAACACACACACGCACACGCACTCACACACACACACACACACACACACACACACACACACAAACACACACACACACACACATACACACACACACACACACACACGCAGACAGGCATGCACACACCCACACAAACACACACACGCGCACGCACTCGCACACACGCACGCGCACACACACACACACACGCACACACACACACACACACCTCCTTTGCCTCAAATATTGAAATGTAAATGATTAAAAGAAGCAATGAAGTATACGCTGGCAGATCAATGTTAGTTGCCGGAGGCAGAGAAAATTGATTTCTGGGATTCAGCTATTGGAATCCCAGCAGACGACAGTGCCGGAACATTCCAGAGTGTGGTACCCTTCCCTCGAATGGCCTCTTAGCTCTGGTCTGCAGAACATTCGACCACATGTCCAATTGAAGTGTATCATCGCAAATAAAAACAGAACAAAAAAACAGCATTTGTATGTTCATTTCTGATTTGTTTAAACCAACAAATCCACCAATTTTAAGAACTGAATATTCATAAACAAATGCATCTGTAATTAGATTTTGGTTTTGACATCCTAGACTATTTATTCAGGATGCAATTTACTTAAAAATAAGCACAGGATTAAGTTTCGTCAAAACGTAAAAGCTATACTCAAGACGTGCAAATTAATATACTGCAAATGAACCAACTCCTATTACTATCCAACTACTGTCTTAACACCTTAATTCCACACGCTTATTCTCCCTTAAATGCAGTATGCCACCGTACATAAATCACTTGTGCAAAATATGAAAGATACTCGAATATCGCCAAGCTAGCACTTCCCCCACCATTAATAACATATTTGTGCATTATCTTTTTTATTGCCTTTGTATTTCTGTTGTTGTTTTACAAGTAAAAAAGAAAGCATTTTTCTCCCTGATGACACCTCAATGGGAACAGAGACAGATACACAGGAATCCAGACAGTTGACAGTCAATTTGGACGCCTCAGCGAGAAAGTGTTGCTAATGTTCCTTCGGTCCTCGGAATACACCGGAATAACAGGGAAGGGTGTCAGCTCCTTTATAAACACATTCATCTGGCAAAACGGTGATCCCAGTCGACACACAAAGAAAAAACCTGGTGGTGATCGCCTTATGATGCCCTAAACTGTTGGCCAGAGTAACCTGGGCAGCCAATAGCAGGTACTGGACCTTAGTTTATTGCAGTGGCCATTGATCTGTGTAGAGCACATTCATCATTCATGAAAAGAGCCAGTGATCTTCACAGTATATTAGATGAAACAACTCAGATCATCTGTCAACGGCGCTCTTATTGCTGTTTCCCTCTCTATGGGGATCCGCGCTCCTCCGACTCTTCTTGAATTTGGACGTTGCTAGGCAACGGGGTCTGGGTTTGGGGGGGGGGGGGGCTGCGAGTGTGGCTGACACACTCCGGCAAACTGTTTAAACGGCCAGAGGCTTCCAGGCTTTTGAGAGGACTTTCCACATTCATCACACACTCCGAGGCGCCGCGGTTACCAACAATACATTGTTCATGTTTCAGCCAATCACATCAAAGCATGGAGCTAATTTAGTTTTTCACCGAAACGTTTGCCAAATTACCACTTTATTTTATTAGATACATTGCACCTTTTAGCTTTATTGTGCATCAATATTCAATGAAACGTCATATTTTTCAAAGACTTGTCTTGCTCACTTATAATAATAAATTCTAAAATAAATGTCTTCTCTCACATTCCTAATGTTCTATTTGTAAGATGTTTCATTGTGAAACCATAAAATAAGTAAATAAATAAGTAAGTAAGTAAATAAAGAAATACATTTGGAAAGCAAGGCAATTCAAAATACTTCAAAGTAACAGATAGGCCCTACTTTATTTAAAAAACGTTTTACATTTTCTTTCAATGTGGACGAGAGGGTAAAACAACATAAATAAATGCTCCTCATCTTGGCAAAACACTGGAAATAACCTTCATGAAACATCAGCTTATACACATCTAATCATCAGCGTTATACACATCTAATCATCAGCGTTATACACATCTAATCCTGGTTCTCAATGGAACCTTCTCCAGAGGCAAACGGTGGGATTAATTGAATTTACGGTGGGTCCTATTATAGAGTCAACAACAGTAAAAGGGAAAGGCAAAGTCTCGCATTGTCACTGCTTGTACAACAGCTTCACGTGGGCCTTTCCATTTCAAAGATTAGCTTTTGATTATCCAGGATTTTACACATCAGATAAAAAGCCTCCTTGCTTGTTTGCCCCATCGCCTCAATGTTCATTATCTCCTCTCTCTTAACAAATGATGTCATTGAACTTCAATACCCCTTGTAAAAATATCATTAGTTAGCCCCTGTGTCTTTCCCTATCAGTCACACCAATAACCAATTCAATTTGGATGAGAGGGGGACATTAAATCATTAGAAAGTAAGCTGGTAAAACTCAAATGCCGTGGCTGCAATTCGACAGGATTAGATTCAGTTTTAATTGATCGGAAAAAAAAAAACACACACACACACACACACACACACACACACACACACAACTAAGGGACGAAAAGAAGGGTTCCCTGCAGTATCCAAATTATATTTAATCCAAATTATATTTCATTTATTTAACACAGACAGTGGGCCTCATTCATGAAGTGTTCCTAAATATGCGCGTACATTTATGTACGAAACGAGTTGGTATGAAAAATTTACGCTGGATTCATCAAACCTTGTGGGAAAGGCAGATTTTTTCAAATTCACATACAAAGCGCGTCCACATTATTTTGCGATTAGCATAAATCAAGGGGCCAAGACTGGGCTTTCGTTTTGAAGCTCACTTCCTGGTTGAGCTGGGAGCAGCAATTGTGCCATTGCTCACTAGTGCCACTGCGATTGGCTCCAGTATAGGTCTTGGCAGCAATGTGGTCAAAATACTCAGTCAATAAATTTTTTATTGCAATAGGTGCCTTTCCTTCATCTAATGCCTCTGCTGATTTTTTTAAATATTGTGTCGTTTGGACAGGGTATTAATATTTGTTCAGGACCAGAGAGGACAGGTTGAGTCCTCTTCGGCTCCACGGAGCAGGCGCAGGTCGTACAAACGGGCGGCGAAAAAGACATCCGGAGCCTCAATTCAGTTTTTATGAGGCCGGCAATGGGTGACGTGACAGTTGCTTTGTCCATATTTTTATACAGTCTATGGCATAAATCCACGCCCATGAATTGCCTTATATGGAGGCTGTCACTTCCATTTAAAGGTCCATACCTAGTCAAAATGGCCCAGAAAAAGCAAAGGAAATAATTATTCCGACACTGAAATCAAAGTTTTATTAGCAGATCAATCAAGGAAAAAAAAAAAAAGTTTAGTAGGCCTAGGCTATTGTCAGTACCAGTGTCATGAACTGGGAAAGTAAAGGCCTAGCAGGAGATAACATGTACCATCAATGCAGGATCAGCCCTCACACAAACTGTTAAAGTAGTAAAATAAAAAAGAAATGGACTGGAGGCGAAGAAACGCATAGCTGCGCATCTACGTCTGCATCGGACGAGCGAGCGCATTGCTGTATCGCAGCCGTGAAATAAATTAAATGTTTTTAATTTTGTAATTTTGTTGGGGTTCTGTGCACGTGAGTTGTGGTTTGAAATTGGGTAATCACGTAGGCTACCTTAGCCTATTCTACAATCTCTCTGGTGTGTTCTTATTGCGTGTCCCACCGAGAAAAACCCAGAATCGAGCCCAGGTTTTACCGGGATATTATAATATAATTAGCCTGGCTACATTCTAACCGGTTAAAAAACTTTCACGGTTAAATCAAGTTTATCCGGTTTTTCACCTGAATGCGAGATGGCGTTTCACCGACTTTTCAGCAAAAACATTCACTGGGGTGAGCAATCTATGGCACCGATAACATTGGACAGGTTGGCAATTTCATAAAAACCCTGCTTTACCTCCACCTGGTTTTGTATCTTGTAGGGGAACTGGATGTACGCTGGCATTAGCTGGATTAAGCTGTTTGGACATGTAAGCCACATTAAAGCAAATGTCATTCATTGGTTAAATGTGTGTTTTAATTAGCATAGCCTAAGGTCATGTAGAATTAAATTTTTTTTGCAATTTAGAAAAAATTGTAGGCTACTGGGAGCATTAGCCTATACGTTATGGGTCCAATTGAACAACTTCATAGCCTACAATTGATTAAGAGGCGTGATCTAAAGTGTTTGCTTTTTACAATTGTCATTTATTACGTTTGCAATGTGTATTTCAAAGGCCACATTTAGTATTGTGAATTTAACAGAAAATAAAAAAACTTCATATTCTAATTGTCACTCAGAAGCTTCCTTTTCTGATTCTGAATTTACGAAAGTGGTATGCGTGGTCCTGAGCATGTCTAAAATTTGTTAGTACACGCAAACAAATCTCAGATTCTTGATGAATGCCAAAATACGGCTGAATTTGCTAATGCGAACGATTTAGGTACAAATTTGTTCTGCTCACGTTTCATGAATGAGGCCCATTGTGTAAATCTAGCCTAATGCCACATTCATTTTTATACTGTCAGCTGTGGTTGGTAGCTATGACTAGCCCAAACCGTAGACCCGATCGAACCAGAGGTGAACAGCGAACAGAGCCGAACCTGCGTGGCAAACATGTTTTCTTTGAACGGCTTTTTAAGAAATTTAAATTGTTTACATTACCGGTATCTTCAATTGAAATCTCCATGGGAACACATTTCCCTCAGTCCAGCGTACATTTTTGTTCGCGGCAAACTACCTTTTCAGACCGTTCGCTTATGTTTGCAAACGTTTGCGGCGAACACAAAGCTAACAGAAAAAAGTTTGAAATAGTTTGCAAACGTTTGCAAACGTTCGCCTTGTTCGCTGAATTTGAACGCACCTCGGGTGTTTGATTTTTCTGTTGGTATGGTAACAGATGGTAGTTATGGAGCCAGTGTGATACATGTTTAAATCCTAACTGCCACCGCAGCATTACCACTGAAGGCCTTTATCCTGAACTGTTTCAGCAAATATTTGGCCTCAGACATGGCAAATAATTTAGGCTATGCTGTGTAAGTCATCCTGAATTAGGGCCTCTGTGAAGCAAATAAATAATCTAATGGAACATGAATAAGCGTAAACAATCCCTTTAAGAAACAAAAATCATAAGCGAGCAATGTATAATGGCGTAACATCTGGTAATGTTATGAATTATTTGAGCAGACATTAAACTGCTGTTGCACAGTAATTACATTACAAACACAAATATGTAATTATGGTTAGTATCAGAAGTACAGTACCTTACAGCCACAGAAATGGCAATGTACAGTACGAACATAATACAATTATACACATCTCACTGAAAGATAATAATATGTGGTTCATGAGTATTACAGTCAATAGGAAATAGTGCATACCCGTGTATCATCACAACGAACGCCACCAGAATATCCCGGCACAAAAAATGACATTGCCGGGTGCAACCGGTTGCTAGTTATGTTGCAGTTATGTAAAAAAACATCTTGATATTTGGGGGTGACTATGGAAATGAATGTGCTGAAGAAGCGATAGATCAATAACATTCCCCGAGATAGCAGGCTGTACAGCATTTAAAAGCACATCTGCCCACCTGCCTGTCTATCAAGCCTACAGCCAGGACTCACCACCCCGTAATTTGTACAAGACAGAGGTAGTCTCTGACCTTTCTCTCTCCACACTGACATAACAGCACCAGCTACACAGTGCACTTCCCACACATGGAGAGAGAGAGAGAGAGAGAGAGAGAACACTCTGAGCAAAAGAGCTAATTTTCCGTTTGCTTCTTCTCTTTTGAATTATTGCAGTACTAATTATATCAGTATGTAAATAATTTTCACCATTATTGTTGTTATTGTACTTATATCTCTCTTTGGCATTATAGTATATTGTAAGGTCATACTGCAAAAAGCACAAGCAGAGTATGATTCGAGATACAAAAGATGAGATAAAGCTTGTCATATGGGAGAGACAGCCAGAGAGACAGAGCAGAAAGAGAGAGAGAGAGAGAGAGAGAGAGAGAGAGAGAGAGAGAGAGAGAGAGAGAGAGAGAGGAGAGAGAGAGAGGAGAGGAGAGAGAGAGAGAGAGAGAGAGAGAGAGGAGAGAGAGAGAGAGAGAGAGAGAGAGAGAGAGAGAGAGAGAGAGAGAGAGAGAGAGAGGAGAGAGAGGAGAGAGAGAGAGAGAGAGACGGTAGTGCTGTGTGATGTTAATTGCTTTGGATACAGCACCGTGCCGGGCGCTGAGAGATGGAAGTAGAATTATTCCTGCAGGCCCCCCCCACCCCCTTCTGTCAGAAACGTATTTATCATAGCCGCTCATTCGCTGTAAGTCGCATGTTGTGGTGGCGTGCTGATCCTGCGGCTCATTGCAGTGCAGTGGCAGGGCTCATCACATTAGTGCAATGTTTATGTCTGTACTGATGATCGGCCTCGTGTTAGGAGCAGGGTGGGAGGGGAAGCAGAAACACTACAGTGTGTATGTTTGCGTACAGAGGTTGTAACATAAACTGGAAAATAGACTGGGATATAACATTTGCTTAACCGCAGGGAGACGCACACACACACACACACACACACACACACAGACAGACGTGCACACACACGCGCACACACTACAGTGTGTATGTTTGCGTACAGAGGTTGTAACATAAACTGGAAAATAGACTGGGATATAACATTTGCTTAACCGCAGGGAGACACACACACACACACACAGACAGACGTGCACACACACGCGCACATGCCCACACGCACGCATACACACGGGCACACACGTTCACGCAAACACACACACACACACACACACACATGCACGTATACTCAAACAGCAAGGCTGAGTAGCTTTGTGGGCGGCATATCAAAACCTCCAGCTTGTTGATTTAAGCGCAAGTCAAAAGGGCCTTACTCATAATAACTATCATTAAATCACAGAGGGAGCAAAATGAGAGCAACACTCATGAAAGTTGTATGAAGCTGCATAAATCTTCAAAGTATTTCACCGTAATTTAATACCTGAAAATAAAATGTCCCCACAATCCTTGATTACACCTCGCTATTCCAGCTTTAAGCTTAATTACCGTGACTTCTTTCTTTGACTTTCCTTATATTGCTTTAGTGTGACGTCCTATAGCTAGGCCTGCATAGTGCAGATAAATGGATGTCATGGATACGATTTTACAACCCGCGGCTGTGAGAAACACTACGCAGCCTGTACTGTTAAAAAAAAGGGTAAATATTCTTTGTTTACACCACATATCTGAAATAAACCCCTGGGTTACCCTTGGAGTAACCCAACTGCACTGGAAACTAAAACTGCACTTGAAATTCCAGCAGAGATGTTATTCATTCATTTACAAGGAAACAAGGGGAAAAAAAAAAAAAAAAAAACTGAAATTTAAAAGCTTGAACATACATACTTTTGTTAATGTTTTAAAAGAAAGGAATTGCTCATGGGAAAGAAAACACAGGGGTGCTTGGGTATTGCTGTTATTATTTATGATAATGTATTTGACAAACAGAAGACCTTATTCAGTGTAAAAGATGCAGGTGACATTTTACACACAGTAAAATTTTTACACGTTATTTCATTGTAAGTTGAGCTCTTACTGAGGTGGTGTTTTGTGCTCAAGGGCAAACTGTCATGGCTGCCTCACCTGGGATGGGAAACTAAATCCTGCTGCCTACAAAACCAGCTCCTTAACCCGCAACAATACGGGCTTTAGACCAGTACAGAGGCTTTCAAAAAGTTAGAAACCTAAAGAGGGAACACACAGAAACACACACACACATGCATGCACGCACACACACACACAGGCACGCATGCACAGATACACAGACACACACACACACAGACACACACACACATGCACGCACGCACGCACGCACATGGGCACACACACATGCCCGCATGCAGGCACACACACACACACACACACACACACACACACACACAAACAAACAAACAGAAAGCCAACAGCGGTATGTCTTCATGTAAAGATACATATTGTATTTCAGGGGTTGTGAGTTCTTTACTGGCTTATTAAAATGCACACACACCGTCCGGACTCTGCGAGAGGCCCGATGCGTCTCGGTTCTCCAGCCGGTCTCAGACAGTTCACAGTTCCCCCGCTGCATAATGCATGCAGAGGAGCGCTGTCTGCCGGCCGGGCGGGCGGGGCCCTGTCTCGGGATCGTCACCGCGGCGACACGCTATTGATTTCCCTGTACCGCAGGTCTTCCGCCATTCTGACCACTCCTCCTTATTTATGTTTCTCCTTGCTGCCTTCGTCCCCCCCCCCCCAACCCCCCATAGTATCTCATTTATGTGCCTTGTTTGTTTGTTTGGGAAACAGTTTCACTTGACAGGTTCATCCAATGGACTCCTCCATTAGACGAGAATTAGGTCTAATATACAATATTAAAAATGACTGATTATTCCTCTTTAATTTTACTGTGAATATGAAGTTTTTTGGGTTATGCATTAAATTCATATATGTACACACTCACACACACACACACACACGTGCGCACACAAACATACACATGCACACGCACACCGCACACACACACACACACACACACACACTCAGACAAGACAGCAGCTAATTGCGAGCCTGCGCGTTACCTGTTCACTCTCATCTTCATCACTGCTGAGTTTGAGGTCATCCTCCAGCATTCTGCAGGGACAGACAAAGGACAGTCAATGTGAGGTCCCCTCTGGGAGATGGAGAAACAGCTGCGCTTTTCCCCAGAAAAGCATGGAATTCTGCTTTCACCCACAAACACACACAGCCGAGTGCCTCTTTTTTATCAACACTTTCTTTTCACTTCTGTCAATGGGGAAGGCTGGAGCCCTCTGTGAGTTTGAAAAGGCACCAGATTTTAATGCGTTTTCGTCAATAGAAAGTTTGGGCCCCACTGTTCCCAGTTTGAAAAGACTCTAAATTATTGTCAAATACTCTAATCTCCAAAAGAGACTCCGCTCCATTTTTTTAAGCACTTCAAAATGTTTTCAAAGTATTTTGCGAGGCTTTGTGAGAATGCAATAATCTCTAGGATCCAACATTCGTTGGATCGTACGCATAACCAGAACAGTAAAACCCACTGATGATTTTAAATTGCATTTAAATAGATTTACAGGGTACAGTTCTACATTATATCTTTCAAACAATGTGCCATGTGTCTATCTTTCTTTAACAATAGTCACTTAGGCTGTGTGCTTTCCATTAGAATTTGCATGATCAAATATATGAAACAATGAAAAAAAGTGAAGCCACGGACTAAAACATGTAATCTATTAAAAAAAACGGACTGTTTGGCAATGCTAATGTCATCTAACAAATGGTTATGAGATGTTCTGACATCATACTAAAACACAGTAAAACCACCACCAGGGTGAACACTTGCCGACCTACATTTCTGGGTTTAAAAAAAAAAACGGCAGGCCTTTTGCAGCCGCTAGAACACGACAGGGCAGTTAAAGTTCTCTGTCAGGAATTTTCCCCTGAACTTGGAACAATAAAGAAACCTTGTAAAAAAGGAAATGTGTTTAAAGTTTAGTTTTCTATGACCTAAGCTGTCGTGCAGCATCTTAGATTGAGCAGAACTTTGAACAAAACTTCCAGTCATTATCCTGCTAATATTTTACAGATGTCAGGAGAAATCTAGACGCAATGCCAGGGTGCAGGAAGAAGGAGTCATGTATGGGTTTACAGGCACTTGTAGTGTGTGTGTGCGTGCGTGTGTGTGTGTGTGTGTGTGCGTGTGTGCGCGTGCATGTGTGTGTTGTGCGTACGTACATGTGTTTGTGTGTGTACGTGTCTGTGTGTGTGTGTGTGTGTGTGTGTGCGCGTGCATGTGTGTGTGTGCGTACATGTGTTTGTGTGTGTACGTGTCTGTGTGTGTGTGTGTGTGTGTGTGTGTGTGCGCGTGCGTACTTGTGTACATATGTGTGTGTGTGTGTGTGTTTGTGTACGTGTCTGTGTGTGTGTGCGTGCGTGCGTGTGTAAGTGTGTACATGTGTGCATTTTTTGGCAGGACTATTGTTGGTTTGTATTTGCAGTATTAAACTAATTCATGCTAGACCTCAAAACAAACCAACAGATAGGCCTAACTAAAAAAAAACTATGTGATTTCAGAAGAAAAACACAAGCTTGTTGAAAGCAAAATGACGAGAATGGACAGAGTTTAAAAGTAGAAACGGTCTTCCAATACGAGAAGTGGCACACGATTCAAGCCTATGCCGTTATAATTTTCTATAATTCTGTAATATCTAAGCATATAACAGAAGAATTAACAACGTGGATGGCCATTTTCACTTGACACCACAGGAACTTCTTCAGAGAACATACAGCCCTAACGTCGGCTAAAGCGTTATTCTGTTGCCTAAATGTCTTAAGCAAAGATCAATGCCCAACACAAATAAGCAGGTAGACTCAGAAAAGCACCACGTGGGAATGTTTCTTGAAAACTGATAGAAACCTTGCACAACCACAGTTTTACAGTTTACAAAAACTGCTCACTGCTAAATTATTTTTCATCCCATATGCAATATGATCAGAAGTGCATTACAAATAACCCCTAAATAAACTGGAATACATCTGACCAGTTTTAAAGCGTTTTTCAATCAGTCATTGGTGCTACTGTACATTCACCACTGTTTGCTCTACAGTTCTAAGAAAGGCAATGTGTTAAATGGTCTGGTTTGGATTTCTTGGTCTTTGGCTCTGGCTGTAAAACAAGTAAGATATCAGTATATATATAACATATACTGTGTACTTCCACTGCACATCACATTTATTCCCGTGTGAGGATAATTTGATTTAGCAAAGACAAGCAGGCCAGCAAAGCATATGTGCTGTCCCTTTTTTTTTACTCTATTTCCTCAATTTGAGCACATTATGACAGATAAGGAGACGAGGTATGTCCTTCGTAAAATATGGCCTCATGCTTTATCAGCTTTAAGTCACAAATAGCCCAGAACAAGAAGAACGATCCTCATAGCTCAGAGAACTCACTAAGAACAGCTGTCGTCATTTCATCTTTTGAGAGAATAACAAAGTTTTATTTCTAAATCTGCAACAGTGCATCCATAGTATTTCAGGTAGCAGTGTCTCTAACTAGTGTCAAAAATATTCAGGATTCAGTCTTTTCCTTCAGTTCACTCTCTCATCAAAAAAGTTTTTAAGACTCATTTTTTAGAAAGTGTTCAGCCAAATAAAGTTTGCCTCTGTCAAGGCATCTCCAGTGGAAGCGAGGACAACTTGTTTTTGTTTTTGGAAATGGAAATGAGGAAATGACATCACCAGCATGTCAGACATGGGGAAAAAGTGAGGAGCACTATCTGTAAAATAACACTTTAGGGAATAAAGCACGGCTATGGAACGAGCAGTTCTTGTATTTTTCCAAGTATCTGGAGGAACCAGACTAGGGATGTGTAAATTAAAATTTCAACTGTGACAAAATTGGGTCACACTTCATATTGAGTGTAATTTTGAAAGCATACATTGTGCCCTCATGAGCATACTAGTACTACTTTATGTGGCTATAAGAAATACAGTGCTTTATGCAGCTGACACGGTACAGCACATGCTATGCATAAATTTAAACCATGACTGCATGTCACTGTCACTCCATAATCAACAATGAAGCACAGCATTTCTTATTCGTTTACAACTTTTTATAAAATTTTGCATACTGCAATTACCTAAGCTCATTTCACTATGTTTTTCAAGATTGTCAAAGTATGACCAGTCAGGAGGTGTGTGTAAGCTTCAATTGTCACATTGTGAAATATTTAATATTAATAAATGAGTAATAACACCTTTATGAAGTAAAGCAACACTAGAAAAGGAATGTTCCCCCAGATCTCCACTATACAGACAAAAAATAAATAAATAAAAATAAATCTTAATCACTCATCCCAGAAGAGCCAGTACTGATCTCGCTCATCCCAGAAGAGCCAGTACTGATCTCACTCATCCCATAAGAGCCAGTACTGATCTCACTAATCCAAGAAAAACCAGTACTGATCTCACTAATCCAAGAAAAGCCAGTACTGATCTCACTCATCCCAGAAAGAGCCAGTACTGATCTCACTCATCCTAGAAGAGCCAGTACTGATCTCACTCATCCCAGAAGAGCCAGTACTGATCTCACTCATCCCAGAAGAGCCAGTACTGATCTCACTAATCCAAGAAAAGCCGGTACTGATCTCACTCATCCCAGAAGAGCCAGTACTGATCTCACTAATCCAAGAAAAGCCAGTACTGATCTCACTAATCCAAGAAAAGCCAGTACTGATCTCACTCATCCCAGAAGAGCCAGTACTGATCTCACTAATCCAAGAAAAGCCAGTACTGATCTCACTAATCCAAGAAAAGCCAGTACTGATCTCACTCATCCCAGAAGAGCCCGTACTGATCTCACTCATCCTAGAAGAGCCAGTACTGATCTCACTCATCCCAGAAGAGCCAGTACTGATCTCACTCATCCCAGAAGAGCCAGTATATCTCAAATAAGCTGCAATGCTAAATGCAATGTGAAATCACAGGGACATTGTAATAGTAACAGCACTAGTTTCCAAATGCAAGGTATGACCATAGAACCTTAATTGCATGGCTTTCACAGTGCATTGAAAAGGTTAACTGACTGTTTTCCGTTCATTTAATATCTTATTTAATATAAATGGGTTTATTTCAGTGACTGTTAGACATATATCCAAATTCTCCTTTATTCCCTTGCGTGTAATTCCATCACTCCATGATTCAGTTGATGCTTTTTATGAATGTCTTTTTGCACAAAAAAGTAGCAGTGGTTCTTTGTTTTATAGGTAAGAAAGTTTAAATTAAGACAAACTCCATTGAAGCCAAGAAAATGACATAACTGTCAAATCAGTTTATTCAAACTTCATTGCAGCTAGCATTTGAATTGAAATGCTGCATGCCACTGCAATAGCCCCACATCATATTTGCTATTAATTGATGGCAAATGACCCAGAATGCAAATTAATCCAATTGGATCCAGGGTTTTAATTTACTTTATTATTTTATCGCTGGAGACATGTGTGGCAATCGGCTTTGGCTCCCATACACTGCGCCTGTTATGCTTGGACTTTTATTAGTGACAGGAAATGGACGGCGATGTGCCAAGTCCATTATCCGTAACTGCTGATGTCTTCAGAAATGAGCGCATGAAACCTGATACTCCACCTGTCACAGAAGGTCCTGGAAAAGTCAATCGCAGTAGTGCGGTCGTAGCCTCACAGAAAGCAAACCCTTTCGGAGCAGAGTTCACGGGCCGTCACTGTGGGCCCAGAGAAACTGATAAAGACATTCACCCACTCAGGCTAGTCTTTTATTTACTATTCCACTCTTGCGGTTCATGGTGGGGTGAGAATTGGATTAAGGGAGGCCTATAATTTAATTTGTGGAGTGGGGGGGGGGGGGCTTTAGAAATCATTCCACGTTAAGTAACTGTAGTGTGAGAGCATGATCAAGTAAATCGCTGTATTTATGTCAATATATTTCCCACAGTGCAACCATGAGGGAAACACAAACATAGGGACAAAAAAAATAAATAAAGTAACTAAGAACTCGTCATTGCCCCCGGATAGATACTCAAG
>CM056393.1:32308811-32313811 GCA_029718625.1 Synaphobranchus kaupii | reverse complement strand
CAGTAATTTAAGATATATGATTGGAGCAGTAACCTAAAACCCGTTTTAATTCCAAGACAGTGAGACGACAGACTTGGTTAAGTGCAGTGCTTATTTAGGACTCATAAATCAAAGGGCAATGTTTGACAAGGGAAAATAAGGGAACACCCTTTAGAAGCCTGTAAATAAAAGATGAGCTTAGAATGAGTGGTCTTATACTGTATGTGCATGTGTGTGTGTGTGTGTGTGTGTGTGTGTGTGCGCGTGCGTGCGTGTGCATACGTGTGTTAGAGAATGCGGTGTGCATGTGTGATATATGTGTGTGTGTGTGGGTGTATGTGCTTGTGTCTGTGTGATATGTGTGCAGGAATGTGTCTGTGTGTGTATGTGCGTGTGTATTAGAGAATGTGTGTGTGCCTGTGTGATATGTGTGCAGGAATGTGTGTGTGTGCGTGCGTACGTACGTGTGTTAGAGAATGTGTGTGTGCCTGTCTGATATGTGTGCAGGAATGTGTGTGTGTGTGTGTGTGTCTGTTTGTGTGTGCGTGTGTTAGTGAATGTGTGTAAGTGCGTGTTTGTGCGCGTCTTAAACGGTTCCACAACTGGAGACGAACATATTTTTATAGATCACCCACAACAAGATCTCCATAATCCTCATGATCTCGTCTCCCTCCACTCCACTGTATAATTTAGACCAGTCTGTCTGTCTGCTGCTGTCTTTGAAGGGCTGAGGAGCGGATCTTCTTATGTGAGGTGAATGAAAGTAAATATGAGCACAGTCCCGGTCTGAGAACAGTATGTGTCAGTCTGGAGAAATAAAGAAAATCCTCCTGATGGTGATAATCATGTCGGGGGGTATGAAGAGGGAGGGGGGGGGGGTCCATATTTCCGTGCTCATGCGCCTCTCATTTGGACTGATGTAAATGTGTGTGTCATGTTAAACTGCCGGGATGAAGCTGCCAGCACGGCTGGAGACTGTAATTGCTCCCATATTTAAAACGCTGACCCCCTGCTTTGATTTCACCCTCTGACAGGAGAAGCAGACTGGGACTGTTTGCTGTGCAGCCTGGGACTGTTTGCTGAGCGGCAGGTTCCTCACCCTGATGGCTGCTCCGGGCTAATGAAACTCCTGGATGTGTGCAGTGAAGCACCAAACACACACACGTACACACACACACGTACACAAAAACACACACAAACACACACACACACACACACACACACACATTTTAATAATTTTATTTATGTCCACACACACACACGCGCACACACACATGCTCCCACACACACGCACACACCAAAACACACATACACACACACACACACACACACGCACGCCTGCACACACACAAACACACATGCACATACACACCCACCCACACACACACACACACACACACACACACACACACACACACACACACACACACACACACACACACACACACACACACACACACACACACACACACACACACACACACACACTAGAGTTCGCCACAGAACGCATGCCGTTTAATCAGCAACACTGCAGCTGCAGGTACAAAGACAGAAATTTACCCCACCTCCCCTCAGGACCCCCCCTGTCAGACCTGCCTGACTCAGTGCCCCATACAGCTCGCACGGCCGCATGTGGAGATTGCGTCTTTTAACACACAGTTTGTGTACGTAATTGTTATTTAATTTCACTGGGCTCACCCCCTGCGCCTGACACTGCTCTGTATTCAGTAGAAATCAAAACCCACTTACATCACCAAATTACTAATGTCTCTGATAATTCAAATCAGCACCCTCATAAAAGCCCATAGTTAGCAGCTACTGTAATTGTGGCAGAGTAAATTTGCATCAGATACAAATCTCCCTGATAGGGAAACGTACAACAGTAATTAATTGCTTCGGCGGCTCTTCCTACATGATGACGGCGAGAGTGCTGAGACTGGAGTCTGATTGACACGCTCTGCAAAAAAATAAAAGATGAAAGGAGTAACAATGGGCTTGCATGTGCCTCTGTCTGCTGTGAGCCTGTGTCTGTTTGTGCTTAACATCCCTGGCTCTCTCTCCCTCTCCTTCTCTCTCTCCCTCTCTCTCTCTGTCTCTTGCTCTCCCTCGCTCCCTTCCCTCTTTCCTGGGGCCTTGCGCTGTGAGGCAGCGGTGGAGAGAGCGGCCATTTTTGGCAGTAATTGGCACCATCTGTAGCTGTCAGAGACCACGGACGGGCATGCCGCAGCTCAGACATAACCAGCCGCTCCGGAGCCAGGCCCGTTGACATGGAGATATTAAATGGCATTGACCCGTTTGTTGCAGGCGGCTCGGGGATTCCGCCATCGGCTCGCCGGGCCTGGCCGCCGGGTCAACCGCTTCCGAGCCAACCGCTGACCGTCCCACGCAACGCATGTCCTCATCGCCATCTTCACCTTGTCGTCAGTCTTTCCACCAGGGGGAACAGAGCAAGGACCAAATTCAGGCCAAACACGGCCCGAATGTAGACCGAACCAAACGCTGACAGATCCGACCCTCCATTCATGAAACGTCGATCTACGATCAGCCGCTTCCGCACAAAAAACAGGCTGACGGTAGCCTCTTTTCAATTCAGCTGTAACTCCAGAATCCATTACTCAGAGCTAAGGACAAACAGTGCTGCAGAGAGATTGAACAGTGGCCTGAACTCAACACATCTGCAGCTGAAACTCGGTGAAAGGACAAACTGTGCTGTGCTGTACTTGGACCGCGCGCCCCCTGTAACTTTAAACTCAGCAACGCAGTCAGTAATCACTTGACCGTGTCCTTCAGGTTTAATGAAGAACTCTGTCAACTCCCTCGCAGGTTTCAATGGTGTTTTTACTGTACAAGTCTGACTGCAATCTGGGCTATTATGCGCAGAAATTAAATGGGCACATTGTTGGTCATATTCCCCCGGCGGTCCCGCCACTTTGACCTGGCAGCCCTCCAGTCGACCTGTTGCTTAATCCCCTTTCCCGGAAAAGCGGGGCCATTGATATTTGGGGTCCCGGGGGGGGGGGGGGGGGGGGCAACCACACACACCCATTCTTCTGCGCTCCTGTTTTCTCGGTACACGATCTCAAAGGCGATTGTGCGCCTCGACAAAAAGGGCTCTGACAGCGCTGGCCGCCGCCGCCGTGCGGTAATCCAAGCCCGTGTACCAATCTCCGGGAGGGATCGGAGAATCCTGAAGGGCGGCGATCTCAGAGAGGGCAGTGTTCACACTCCTGTCCTCATATTAAGGGCTGATAACCTGGCTGACTACACCCCCAACCCCCCATCTCCACCCCACCTTGCCTATTCATAAACCCACAAATAACTGGAATCTTTCTATCCCCGTTAGATGGGCCCGTGAGACCCGGTCGCACAATTTCACAATTTCCTACTACATTCCTCCTCGGAAATAATAACCACTTCTCTTCCCGCAAGTGACAAAAGTTACATTACTATTCCACCACCTATAATTTATTCACAATTAGCCATAAAACAAAAGCATCCCAAAAAGTGTTTTTTTCCTTTTTAATTTGTCCCTTTTTTTTCTGGTTACACACATTTCATATGATTCCAAGGTTCTTGTGGTTTCTTTGTGGCATAAACAATCCACAATAACATGCAGACGTTAGCGAGGTAGAATGCAAACTACACTGTATTAAAAGCAGCGATGCAAACGAACCACTGGAACAAGCTAAATCACTTAGGAAGCACAGAACCACAGATTCACATTCTCTAGACTTCAGCTAGACACAAGCTGCTAACAGGAGCGCGGGCACTTAGCCTGCTCTCTGAAGCTTGGCTTGCTGACGTGGAATTGGTCAGAAAGTAGTCTTCCCAAGCAGCTCTACAGCAGTCATCTTTATTCCTTGTCCTGGAGAGCCGCAGGGTCTGCTGGTTTTTGTTGTTACTCTGCACTTAATTGATCAATTAAAGCAGTCGATTACACAGTTAACTCACCTCACCTGGTTTCTTGGGTCTAAATTGGTTGTTGTATTTAAGGTGAAAACAAACACCAGCAGACCCTGTGGCACCCGAGGACCAGGAATGAAGATCACTGCTCTACAGTGACTATTTGTCATGAGTTGCAAGAGTGGGGTGGGATTTTACTGGGGAATTTGTATCATTAGCTAGCCACTGAATATCAATTTACAATATCTTCTCCAGTAAGTAGCAAACTGGGTAGCTATGGGAATAGATGCTACAACAGTAAGTACCTTTATGTGGCAGAAATGTTTATTATTTTATGTGTACTTGATTAGATTTCTTAAAATGGTGTTTTATTTAAAGTGATATGGAGGGATAGATAGGTCTGGGCATATTTACATGCAGTCAGGAGGAAAGGGGAGCTCAAATATTTAAATTAGATCAGGTCTGACATCTTTATATGTCAAGTGTGCATTTTTCTGCTGTTATGACCACCAAGCTCCCAATATACACAAATAGGCTAATACACTGCTACTCTGCATGAGTTATTATTAGAGGTAGGTCTTTGTGCGCTCCACAAGGCACTGACTGTCATAAAATCACTTCAGATACCAAAGTGTGAATAAACAGAATGAGCATAAAGAAAGCTGCCTGTTCTTTGACTTTGCATGCACTCATAGGAAGCACAGAAAGCATATTGGTGCATGCGTGTGCATATATACACACATAACTATAAAAAAAAATTTGTAAATTTCAACTCTTAAGCAAATTTAAACTTTCAATAGAAACTGAAGTCCAGTTGTGAAATTAGCAGAAGCATAGATATGGAAAAACGGCCTGTGTAGGTTACATCCTGTGGAAAAAAAAATCTAATAAAAAGAGAAATCTCTATTTTCCCATTTATGACTGTAAACAGATAGGGCTTCAAAATGCAGAACTGTGTTCAGTAATGGAAGAGGCAGCGAATAACAGCACAGGGTAATGAGGGTCATTCGCACCGTATCGGCCGCTGGTTTTAAGGACGGTAAAAAAAAGGGTTTTGTCCTGAAGGTCTTGCGAAGATCCGTTTTTGTTATTCTGCTCTCGTCTGGGCGGACACTAAA
>CM056393.1:32263811-32303811 GCA_029718625.1 Synaphobranchus kaupii | reverse complement strand
AAAAGCCTCTTGCACAATCCAGCAGGTTGTCATAGCTTGGACTCGTTAGCACTGGAGGAAGCATAATGTTAGGACAAAAGCAACTTGGCTTATTGTTTGCATTTTTATTGCCCACTGACCTAACGTTATAGTTGTCATGCACGTCATTTTCATCGATTAGCAACCAAAATTACTTTAAGTAGTGGGCCTTTAAGATATTCAAAACATATTTTGTCAAATAGTTATATTTTAAAATCTTTCCGCAATGATGAATTACTAAACCAGGACAGATTATTAAAAATAGCCTTTATTCACCAAGACACATGCTATTACACACATTTGCTACTCACGTATTTACTTACATTATGAATGTAATTAGCTAACTTGCTAGGTTCTAAGAAAAAGACTATACTATAACATTATGTTTCTTTAGGCAACTGTACCATCTACACCCAGTTGACATTCTCATATTGCTGGGCGCCGCGATTTTTGGACCACGACAGACACCGTGAGTGAAGCAAGTGAGCCGTGATTGTGAGTGGCTGCAGGGGCTACCCACAATCCTTAAGTAAATGGTGCAAATTGGCCTCCATGATACGGAAAAGAACGGCGGAAAGGGCGGGGACTTGGGCAAATTGGGCGGAGAATGCTGGCTTCAACAGAATGAATGGGAGAGATACAGCTTGTTGTTTCTAGTTTTCTATATAGTTCGGTGGTGTAGACACAGCAGAGCTGCAGGGAAATCCCACGTCACAGGCACTACTGTCGACCTGGGGTCACGACCCCATGAGCTGCTGACCTCTGGACGCGCCGCACTTCCACACAGCCCCAGACTGCACTGACTGAGCACAGAGCTGGCATTATCTCCATCTCTCACAGTCACGAGGCAGCCCTTTCACCCGTCTGCTGCCAACAAACAAAAACCCAGCTCACAAATTCTCCCACCCTTCTCATTCTGCACACAGTCGGGCTGGTTAAAGAGATGTTTTTGTATTACCAAGTAAACCATCATCGAGTAAACCCTACTTAGTTTTCAATTCTACAATTCACTAGACATGCATAGTCTTTTGGTCATGATGAATACAAAGGAATTTAAATAGGATTATCTATATTTACTGAATAATTTCTATTACTAGATTAAAACAAAGTGATGTTGTGACTGATATAATGCAGCTAAAAACCAGCATCTGAGGGAGAAGGACATAAACAGCTCAATGAACCTGGATGAATACCAACATCCTAGCACTCTCTGTGCATGACTGCTGTCAGCTGTCATGACTGCTGTCAGCTGTATCAGGGGTGATAAAACAGAACTGACCCGAATTATGCCCCCCCCCCCCCCCCCCACACACACACACACACACACACACACACACCACAAGGCAAAAGGGACAGCGTGTTTTAACTGCGTTGACTGGCGTCGACCCCACGGCCGATCAGGCAGAGCCACGCCACAGTGAACCCGCGCCCAAGACGCAGTCGGCAATTACGGCTTTACGTCCAAATCTCGCCGTCTCCGTATTTATGTATTCATCATTACCGAATCTGCGTTAACAGCCCTCCAGATGTGAAATACTCAAAATTATACTTTGGCACTTGTGTGTTAAATTTGCATATCTGGACACGCTCTGCCTGACACAGTCAGAAAATTGCACAGCGGCTGTTTTCATTTTCTTTTTCTTTTTTTTTAACACACCACCACAGATACTGGGTTATAGCAGACATGGCTGCATAATACATTGTTCAGTAAAGCCCTAGGCTACACACCGTTTTTTCAGATGACAGAAATGCACTTGGCTTGGAGAAGGCTAGGACGGAAATAACATATGACGTCACGGTGTTATATCGCATTTTAATTGATAAAGTCTGCAGATACGCTGGGTTAACACAGTGCCATTTTCATTCAAGGAACGGCAGGTGTTTGCAGCTCGTGCGGCAAATGTAAATAAGGAGATACAAATGGTTCATAAGGAGATACAAATGATTTCTACACAGATTTGCTGATCCTTTTGTGGATGCAAGATGCCGGACATTGTTTTATCAAATATCGCTCTATTTTGTGTACATAACCCGTTGGGGTGGGGTGGAGGTTGTGATAATGGTCTGAGACCTCTTTAACAGACAGAACATCCAGGTATGTGGATACAGAGACACGTAGGCAATGGTTATGCAGTGAAGGTTTCCCCCACGCCGGAACAAGAGAAAACCTGATGGCAGACCGGGGAATTTTCCCATCACATCCGTGTTTATCACTCAGCGTGGCCGCAATTATAGGGCAGTAAATCTATAGTCTAATCGTGTTCCATGGCCACCGGCCCTGATTCATAACGGCTTCTCCGCGAACGGACACAAAACACGTGTCACAGAAAGGAGAGGGCTTCGGCGATAGCGAAAGATCACCGCGAGCTCTCGCCGCAGCTCCGAGTCACGCCGAAGTCGAGCACAAATCCCCTAATTTATTAACCAAATCTCTCTGGGGCCGTGAGAGGCCGGGGCTGTGTTTCATCGAGTGCCTTCCGTAACAGATAACTCCAAATCACCGAGGGCAAACAGAAACCAAATGTACCTCTACCCCGACAACAACCCCCTCCCTGCCCCCCGCTTCAAAGTTCAAACTATCACAAATAAAAATCAGATGTTTGTTGGCAAATGCTAAAACTGCTACTAACAACTGAGCTGATTCAGTCAGCTAATGGCCCATATATGTTTGGCGTTAAGTGCGAGGGAGTTTGGAGGCAATTCACAAAGTAATAGGGTAGCGGCGCGTTATAATGGTTCGGAAACTGGGCCTGTAACTCTAAGGTTGTGGGTTCAATTCCCAGCTGTGGTGGTGCTGTGGTCGTATTTGCGAGTGTCTCCGCAAATAGCCAGCTGTATAAACAGATTATATGTCAAATGTAATCTGGGAAAATTGCTCCGGGTAAAAGTATCTGTGAAATGTAAACATAACATAAATAAAATATACAATAATACAAATTAGTGGGAATTTAGTGACACTGGAAACTATAAATGAACCTTGCTTAACAAGGGACATGTATGTTTAATGTTATTTAGCTATTTATAGAGCTATAGCGTATTTACTGAAGGCATTCAGCTGGAAAATAATAACAATAGTCCTATATAGGCCTACTCGCTCTTGAAACCAGGACAGTAGCACAGAACTGATACAAACTAATCCTTAATACATCTACTCATTAACTTGGAATACTTTAAATACCCATGCATTTCCTTAAAATGCATACGATCATTTGACGCCATGCCACATTGTAGTTCAATGCACTTCCTTTACCTCACTCAGCCATCTGAGACAACAATCTGCACCCTCTGCCAAGATCTTCAATCTGACGGTTTCATCGTCTTTTGTTAAACTGGCACGCATGGATGTATCATATGTCCTTGGGAATTCTGGGACATGATGTTCTGTGGGGCCGAATGTGACGTGAATGTGCTTGACTCATCCCATATTACATTTAACGGTAATGCAGTGAAATTGACTCTACCCTCAGCATAACAGCGGGGGAACTCTTCTCTTTTTTCAGCCTGGCAAAGCGAGGAGAGGTAAAGACAGTGGGAGGCTGTTGGTCTGTTACCCCTGCAAATGACAACATTTCCTCGTTACATTGTTTTGGCCACTCGATGTGACAACTTGTGTAGCTCAATTTCCTTACACCTTTTACATGAATTTAACAAAAACCGTGCATTCGCAACCCAGAAAGAGAACATAAAACGGTTACATGATTATTTCACCTTAAACAACCTTATCTTATGAGCTGGTAACAATCCTGCTGACAAGCATGCGTGTGTGCATGTGTGTGCGTGTGTGCGTGTGTGTGTGTGTATGCATGTGCGTGTGGGTGATTCTTTTGATTACACATATAACTTTTTGCTTGCAAGATGCAACAATGCATTTTTTTTTTCTGCGTGTTTGGTGTGTGTGTTTGTGAGTTGCCATTTTCCCAAATACAAGGCGGAATAACAAGGTTTTAAATAATGCATGTGTATACATTTGATCAACTCATAGAGCTGGCAGATGGCATACAGTGGAGGGCTATATAGAAGGGTATTTCCCATGGGAGGACAATTGTACATTGCAACTGCTGGCAATAATCTGTGTGTGTGTGTGTGTGTGTGTGTGTGTGTGTGTGTGTGTGTGTGTCTGTGCATGTATGTGTGCGTGTGAGTATGTGTGTGTGCATGTATGTGTGTGTGCGTGCATGTGGGTGTGTATGTGCGTGCGTGTATATTTCACTGATTGTTTTGTAGATTACAACTGTACCCTGTTTTTGCTCCATGAAGGTGCTCTAGTCAATCAAAATGAACAAGTAGGCCTATTTACTAGCAATACATTTTAGTTATTTATTCACGTTTTTACAATATTCTGGATGTTTTGTATATCTCTCTATGCCTTAATGAAATGTTGGCAAGAGAGAGAGGGCACATGAAAATACAAATTGGAAGTAGCATTATATCCAAGCTGTAGTGTCACATTAGCCAAAAGAAGCACCCTTAATTTCAGTGCTGTGTGTATATTCTCTGACTTGGCAGCTATAGCGTGTTGTAGGCTACGGGATGTGATATTCTCTTTTTTATCATGGGCTGATAAGCTGCCTAGGAAAGTGGCTTTTGATGGATATTATGCAAATGATGCCAGCTGTTACTGCTAATGGGGAAGCCTCCAATAATTCCTTCTTTTCCTCCCAGAAAAAAGGAAGCGTTCCTTCTTTCATTCATTCATCTGCCCGTTAATCCAGGTGGGCTTGTGGCCGAAAATTCTGACAAACAGTACATTCTGACAAACTGTTTGGGGCGAGAGCGGGAGCAGCCATTTCCAGCGCCGCTCCACTCCCCCAAACACCCCCCCGCACCACCACCACCACCACCGCCATCTCGCCGTCCCCCACAACCTCCGAAGGCACAACACTGCGCCTCGAGCTCCCACTTCGCCAACAAAGCTCATTAACTCTTGTGCTCCGACAGCGTTGTTGCAGGAGAGGCCGTTCGGTCTTTATGTACTCTCACAATGTACTGTGCGCGGGTTCTTCAAGGTCAAATCGCCCCGCCGCGAGGAGAACCCGCGCCAGGAGGCCTCCACATCAGCTCGGCGAGCTGACTCCGCCGTACGAATTACCGCCAGCCCGCACTTGCAACACGATCATAATAATCGCACCTTCATTTAAAAGCCCACTCGCGGTCATTTGGGAGCCGCCAAGCTGCTGTTATTTGCGATTTTAATACAGCGGAAGCTTGCGAGTGCAGTCCGTTAACCTGTCAATGGAAGGTGCCTGACTGATATCTTTAAAACCGTGAGGACCGAAGCCAGATTTAATAAAAAACCAAAATGCAAGAATATAACAGTAATTCTGGATGTGACAGTTCGACTCATTACAATGAATAAGAAATTGTAACACCTACTTAAATAATGAAAGAACAGTGTTATTTTTTCCCAATAGGCTACGATACAGAATTATGAGCTGTTGAAAATTAAGATTACAGGTGTTGGAATTATCAAAATGTGTATCAACTGATAAAAATAAAAATAAAGAACACTAAGCTTTATCAAAATGATGGAGCACCCTGCCCTGAGATTTAAGGAAGACCTAAGCTCATCTCACATGGTTCTGCATAAACAAAATCCAGGAGCAATTTATTCTCATTTTCGACTATTGTTTATTTGATATTTAGCGGGGGAGTCTTTTTTATGTTTACGATTCACATTACTGACTGTATCAGTGCGCTTGCTACAAAAGGCTCGAATTAATGAACTCCAATTAATTCAGAAGCGATTTCTAAACAAAGGCTGATGAGGAGAACTCATCAAGCATGACCGGGTGAAAAATCAGCTGTGCGTCACAGTGACCTATTTCTGAGAGTGGAGCCGGCGCTGTCAGCTCCCGTCTCTCCCTGGCAGGTCCACCTACGCGACTGCTCCGCCTCCCCCGAATTATTTAAGGTATTGTATGTAAATATGGTTTTCGACATTCCTTCTGATGTACGCGCCTTTCCGCTTTCATTTGTGTCAAATTAAGCGCCATTAACTGTGGAACCTACGAGCGGCAAGGCGCTGGATTGTGATCCCGACGTCTGCCAATGAGGCACTGTGAGGTCTGGTCATGTCAGGTTAAGGGCAGAAGGGGGAGGGGGGGGGGGGGGGGCCTTCGTTCTTCTGACGGACTGATTTCAGGTCAGTTCCGAACAGGGCCCTCTCTTTTTTTCCCCACTGAGCCGCAGTAAGGCCTTTTTTTTTCTATCGTCTTCTGATGGGCTGATCTCAAATCAGTTCTGAAAACAGTCATTTTTTCCCCCCAACAGAGCCACAGTAAGCCCTATTTCCTCCAATGTGAATGTGAAGCATTCGTAAAGTGTAAACACTACAAAAAAAATGTGAGAGCAGGCAACCCTCCAAACACAGGGCAAAATCACAACCCTCCTCTTCACTTGCTAAATCAGCCCTTAACCTCCATCATTCTGCAATCTGCTCTTAGAATGAATATGCACTCACGGTTCTAGTGTTTCTCAGCATGCTACGACCGGGCCTCCATGTGTCTTCAAGCACCCTCTGTCAACTTCACTTACACTTTCCATTCCTTTTATTTTATGTGGCTCAAGTTTACTTCTCCATGCAATCCCTGCCAAAGAGCGCAAGGAGTAAACATGTCAACCTCGCCTTTAACAATAAACCACACAGACACTTGCCCAAAACAAGACTCCGGAAAAACAAGGTTTTCCTTACGCACCGAAGACGGGATTGTCATAACACAAAGCTGTCGGGCTGTTTCAGAACACGCGGGCCTTCGCTTAGACTAAAGGACGGTGTGACGGGACACTTCAGTTACCGGAATAAGAGCCGCCCGCCTAAGCTGAGGCCTATCAGGGATCGGACCGCGGACCGGTGTACTGAAGCGACCTCGCTATCGACACGTGGACCCGCTAAACGTTTGGCAGAGCTTTATCGCAGCCAGTACCCAACGGACGGTTAATGGGCAACACCTAGACTGGATCATTCTGGAAACTGGTCTCGGGAATGGCTGCGCTGTCAGGTGGGTGTCCATCTTGTCATCATCTCATCTCATCTCATCTCTCTCTCTCTCTCTGTTTTTGTATGTGCATAGACGAACACACAGGCTCAAGCCAAAGTCACTATACACACTGTAAATAAAATCTAAATCTAAACACAATGTAAAAGCCTCTATACACCACAAAGCAAATGCCAAGTCACATATTTGCATTATACATGATACAAACACTGATGGGAACCACGAACAAACGCACACACACACACACACACACACACACACACACACACACACACACACACACACACACACACACACACACACACACACACACACACACACACACACACACACACACACACACACACACACACACACACACACACAAAGGTATTGCACAACCAATTAAAAATAGTCTTATAACTAAGCTAAGTGGCTTGCAGCCGACACACGGCACCTTATAAACAAATCATGAATTTTATATAAACAGCTTTATTTATTGAGTGAATTTACCAGAGGAAGCTGCTACAGTATGCATCTTACTGCAAAGTCACTATGCTGGCCGATCCATGTGGTGAAAGCACAGCCCTTTAAGACTGTGTCCGAATCAGAGCCCTATCTACTGCGCCTGTCTCCTGCGTACGGTGAACTGGCAGAGGTGTGATATTTAATGTGCACTGTTTAGCATGTGACGTGCAGTCTGCGAAAAATATCCGCTATACTATTTTCCAACCGTACTGTGGCCATGTCACCTGTTGTTTTTGTTGTATCTGAAGGAAAACGTCAGTGAAGCTGCGCGTCATTTTTTAAAATGAAGCTTCACATTATATTTATGCAACCAAAATGTTTGTGTACTTCTTGAAAAGCGTGCTCCCGAATATACTCAGCGAAACCCCGGAAGTAAGTGTATCATACGGAGGTTTAAAGTATACTATATTTAGAGAAAATGTTGCCTACTTAACAACTTTTGTGTCCTGTCTACTCAACAAGCCTACCTAATAGTTGGAAAGGTGCTGATTCGGACAAAGCCTTAGTCTCCAAACAAATTAAGTGAAAAGCCTGCCAGTGCGATCCTTGCTTTCAGGGCAATACCCCAATGACTGCTCCCTCGCCCCTAATGAAATGTGGAAACAATTAATTTTACAACTTTGAGGTAACCTGCCTCTTTGATGTTTGTGTCCCTCCCGAACCTGATTTGTTACATTTTCCTGAACCTAAGACGAGATACAAATTGCATTCCTGGCTTATGATTATATTTGCATTATCAAATGCAGTCAACATTTCAAGCCTTATTAAATTTCTAACATTCTATATTCTTCGCATACAGCATGTTTGCCTGCAGGTGGGACCCCGTTAGTTCTGTTTTATTTATTAAACTGGACTGATATCCACAGCTCTGTTCAGTGCATTCTGCTCTTTTCCTAAAAAAGAATGATGGGAGAGAATAAATGGCACCATTGTGAAACGGAGCAGAACATCGCTGGACAATAAATAAATAAATAAATGAATGAAATAAAAAGGAGGAGCAGGGTTTAGTCTGGCACAATGCTGCCCAACCATGCACTTGCTCAATAGTCACTTCAACATTTTAACAAACAGGCAGAGAAAGGTCTCCTGAATAGGGATTTACTCTATATAAAATGAGACTTTGCCCTTTTCACCATACTCAAGACAGGGGACAGACACAGAAATAAAAAAAATAAAAAACTGTTTGGTCAAAGTGCCTTGGTGCAATTGCTCATAAAAAAGACCCAGTTAAGATGCAGGAGTTGTGTGCGGTCACGTGGACGTAAAGTGACACCGGTGTGAGGAGATGACATTTTGAACGGCAACAATAATGTCAGAGGAGAGGCTGACTCAGGCAGGAGGAAGACCATGGGCTGTGTTCTGGGAAGACTGAGGTCAGGTGCAGGAGGAAGACCATGGGCTGTGTTCTGGGAAGACTGAGGTCCGGTGCAGGAGGAAGACCATGGGCTGTGTTCTGGGAAGACTAGTGACAGGTGCAGGAGGAAGACCATGGGCCGTGTTCTGAGAAGACTGAGGTCCGGTGCACTATGCTCGCCTTGGCAGAGATGCCTTATCAGCCATTCCTGGAAATGTTTCCTGTCAGACCAGGCGAGTGGACTTCCATGGAACATGACCACCACTCCGCTGAATATGCCAAGAGCTGCTGAATGACCCAACCTTTCTTAATGTGAAAACCCCGCGTGGTGAGTGTCTAATAACAAGTGATATTAAAGCAGCGCGATGAGGCTTTGTTTTAAATCAAATATTACTGCTTTTCCCC
Source organism: Synaphobranchus kaupii (assembly GCA_029718625.1). Classification (NCBI taxonomy): domain Eukaryota; kingdom Metazoa; phylum Chordata; class Actinopteri; order Anguilliformes; family Synaphobranchidae; genus Synaphobranchus; species Synaphobranchus kaupii. Next base: position 32,294,532 of record CM056393.1, on the reverse strand, counting down.
TGCAAACTTAACCCTGTTCTGTGACAAATTCGCATTTACTTTGAGCACTAACCAATAACCAATCAAAAGGACAATTCAATTTGATTAGTAGTTGTTCTTCACCAGACTGACTACTACACGCTGTCGGCATGGTTTTAAATTTAACATGTCGTCATTTTAACAGCAGGGCATTTATTGAAGCGATGTGGGCTAAGTGAATTACTGGGGAGTGCAAAAGCAATGCTCCCTCATGAGAGTAGAACCTTCTAGATTGAAGCTCAGGCCCCTAAACATCTTGGCAAACTATCGCCAATACAACGTGTGAGTCTCAGATAACTTAACAGAGGTGTCTCGGTGCCATCCACATGCTCATTGAGAGCCGCAACGTCAGCAACCTTTGCCGCATGTCACTCCCTCTCACTCCCATTCTTCATGTCTCTCTACCCTGTGCTGTCCAATAAAGCTGAAAAGCCCTAAAAATATAACTAAAAAAAAATTATAACTTTAAGCAAGAAAGATACCATGAGAATCATTTATTATTAATATGCAATGGAAGTTGGGTGAATTTATTAAATTATCATAACTTTTCTCATGTGGAGCAGAATATTCCTTCAAATTATTTCCAAGGTTCACAAAGAAATAATATTTTTTATCTAAATATAGTCAAATGTACAGCTGGGGTATTTCATTTCATTTTTGGATTTACCCAGTGAGGTAAGAGCTTATATTGTTTTACAGATTTTGCCCCCATTGTTTGGAATGTTGAGACTTCATCGGTTGGACACTAAACGACTGCTGATTTCTGCCAAATCCGAGGACTTGGAAGGCCAAAGGCATAATCATGTGTGATAATGAAGATGAAATCCACCATAACAGAAACAAAAAATAACCACCTTGCTATTCATCTCCCTCCATTTTAATGCTGCTGAGAAATGCCGTTAAGTGACTCACCAACAGGGCCAATCAGGATTTGGCAGGAAATTTGCATAAACTACAAGGACATCCGCTGGCGTTCCCCGTGTAATTCTTTCCCCCATTATCCTTTTAATCTCAGCACACTCCCCTCCCCTAAACGCAAGCCTTCAGAAAGAGACAAGAGCCAGGACTTTGCATGCAGCCAGCAAACTCTCTCCATTATGTCTGATCAAAACGAGCAATCAGACGGGGGTGTGGATTTGATAAACGTGCAACTGTCATATTTCTGCGGTCTTCCTCCGCCGTCCGTCAACTCAGCGCCGCAGTCTTATGGGGTTAATTGTGACCGGGCTGCTGCCAAGAATCTCGAAAAAACAGTAACTCTATTCCAGCTTCAATCTGGATATATATATATATATATATATATATATATATATACACATATACAGATGGACACATCTCGCTAACAAGCTAGCTAATTGGCATGTAACTACTATAGCAGTAATGCTAACTGAACTGCACATTCTTATATTACAGAAATGGATTTACTTACCCTATGAATTTTTGTTAATATCGGGCACTGATGATGTAAATGTTTGCGGTTGTCTTGCATTTTCTATTTCTATTCTAATACGTATTTCAGCTATTTTTGTTAGGACCTCAGTGTCTTATTTTTGCAAAAAGTCACTCGGCCTAAGATAATAAAAACCCCCCCAAAATGCTTCTTTTTTTAATCCTTAATTATTGTTATTGGACACCATTTTTTAAATAACAATAAATGCCCATGATACAATCAATAAAATTGAAAAACCAAGGATACACATTAGTTCTATAAGCCCCGTCTCTTTGGGGGGAAAATAAGAACATTGTGTAAAGGGGGAAAAAAAGCCTACATTTCTTGTCTACAAAACAAAACTGTAAAAATAAAATAAAAAAGACAAGTCCTTAACATTTCAAGAAAGAGTGCTCTCGGAAGAACCTTTAACTGCATATCTCTTCCCATATCAACAACAAAGGACTATCTACCTGCTTCATTGTTGCTCTGAAGCTCTGCCTCGTGGGTTAGTGACTAAGCGTATTAGTTCTATAAAGCCCATGTAAAGCCAGTTGCTATGACTATTTTTTGGAGGGATCAACATGGTTATCAGGTCACCGATGCTTTATGATCCTGACACAGTTCCTGGGTAGCCTTTCAGAGCGCGCCGAACGCAGCATACTAATCAATACCCCCGGTGATAACAGGATGTTTCAGAGAATTAACAAACTCATATTTCTCCGCCACACACCGATTCTGTCAAAATATTTTTCCGAGTAGGGCTGAGTGTCTCTTCTCCAGTTTCATTCTTGGCTAGGGAAGCACATTCCAGGGAAAGATATCACCTTAAGGTTTGATTCTCTGCTGACGTTGATTGACAGAGCTAGAGATCTTGAGGGGAAAAAACACTATCTGCCCAAAAGGTCAGGCATGCAGGCAAGAACACTGTTTCACCAAGTGACCGTGAAAGTCAAAGCCAACCTTCGTATCGCCATACATATGTTTCTGTACGCCATAAAACTCTGTCCACCTGGGTGGCATAGTTAAAAGAAGAAATACATTGCCTGTGAGGTGGTTGAATTGATAGAAGCCCTTATTGCCAACTTTGCCAAGGCCTAACACAGAAACAAAATAAGTACAAACAAAGAAAAAAATTATCCCCAAGCAAGAAAGTCCCAGGAGAGCCATTTCAACAGAAATACTAAAACAAAACAAATCAAATTTAAAGTCCTTGAAGGTGTTTTCCTTTTCTCATAATGTCTTCCCGAAATAAAATTTTTTTTCTAAATATTTTCTAATTTTCGACATTTAATATACAGAAATCACATAAAAATAAATGTATTTTTACATCTCTCTCTCTCTCTCTCTCCTTCTTTCTATCTCTGCATGTCTGTCAGTCTCTTTCTGATTATTCCGCAGTCACGTTAGGGTCACAGTGAGTCACATGTCAGCAAGAAGAAAACGTCGACCCAAACGCTACACCTACACCCCTCTCCCACTCCCCCACCACCCCAGCCCCCCAACACCACCTCCCCCACCCTCCCCCCTCTACCATCAACGAGGCGGAGGCCAGCTGGAGCCCGCGCCACAGGGGGTCCCTCTCAGCGCCTGCCCCCTGCTCCAAAAACAACATCCATCTCCATTTTCCTCTGAGCTGGCTGCTCGGAGAGGAGCTCTCTGAGCAATTAAAATTCCCCAGGTTTTATTCCTTCCACATGCTTAACTGTATGGTGTATCGGCGCCATATGTTTCAAGATGCTAGATACCACAATTTAGAGCCGGATTGCCTCTCGCTTCTCTATTAAACAAAGCAATAGAACAGCTGGCTGGCTCGCCACGCTCGGGCGACGGAGACGTGTCGACCTGTTTCCGGTGTGCGCCGTCCTTAGTTACCAACGCTCCTTTTTCTCCGTTTGCTTCCCGCCCGCGACGGACGTGGACAGAGGATGAAGATGGCGGCGGTCCGGCCGCTCGTTTCGGGGCCGAGGCCCTCGAGGCGCTCGTCCCCCCTGGTTTGACGCGCGAGGGAGGGGCTTCTGGAGGGTTCTCCCGCGCCGCGTCGGCAGAAGAGCGGATCGGCGGGGAAGCTTTGGCGGGGCGCGTGCCGCTGGGATCGGCTGTCACGTCGCCGGCCGCCCGGCGGGCTGTCTGACTCAGGGGAGGCGCGTCGCGTCGGGAGACAAGGCTTCCGTCGGCTCTTTTTGGCCGCTCTTCTCCCACCGCAGAGCAGGCACGCGATTCGGTGTTTATCTGTGATCCCGATGTAATTTGCGACGTGCCTCGCGTGCATCACCGGCGTGACCATTATTCTTTCTTTTCAAAAAGAGCGTCACTGTTCATAATAACATTATATTTTTTTAAAAACGTTCCTTTATCCCGGCACACAATGAAGGTAATTACAGGAAACGTCACTTCAAACGGGATGAACTACATGAATAAGGCAAGAAATCCTAAAAAAGAACAAATAGAAGTGTTCTATCGTCTATCCTTGTTTCCTCTTTTACAACCAGAACAGCTTGTAGTATCCCATGAGTCATTTGGCCTCTGCACCCCCCCCCCCCCCCCCCCCCCAAAACCGAGCACCTGCAGGCTACCGCGACCCAGGCAGTTACAGGGAATTCTCACACAGCATGTCACACGCCATTTTTACTGCATCTCCAGGCATGGCTGCCTGTCTTTTCTGACAGACAAGTCTCTCTCATCTCAAATCCTCCCCAAACAAGGAGCATCTCAGGAGAGCCCTTTCATCACAAATCAAAACAAATCAAATTTCAAGTTCTTCAAGGTGTTTTGTCTATCCAGAAATAAAAAAATAAAAATAAAAAATACATCTCTAACTTTCAATTTCAATTTTCTTGACATTTAATAAACAGATATTCTCTCTTTCTCTCTCCCTCCCTCCCTCCCCTTAAAGAAAAAAAATGGCTGTCCAGTCGCTCATTCAAAATGTAGCATTGTTAATGTCTCGCACATTCAATATAATATTTCCCCCTGGATTTAATTTTCTCACAGAACAACCCTGGGTGCCTCTCAATGCATTAACATTTGATTGTAAGACATCCTGGATCTGATATAACCATTGGCAACGGCACAAAATGAGGGCTATATAAAGTGGCTCGTAAAATGTTCTCAGTGCAGATAATGTATCCCATCCACGGTCTGTGTCCCTCCCAAGTGCTGGCCACTCTGTCCCATATGAGAAGCTCCAGTCTGACTTCAGCGATAAGCTCAACAAGCCCCACCGGTCTCCCGTCCTCCCCCGGGGGGGGGGGGGGGGGAATCTATAACATATGAAGGTGTTCTAATGCACATAAATCAAAAACATTAATATCCCCTCTCTCCTTCTGACCGGACAGCTTTTTTCTTTTTAAAGAGAGTGATGGTTTAGGCCTTCAAAATAAGTACATTACAGTCGGCCAGGAAGGGTAGAGAGCTTTCTTTATAACAACAATGACAGCTCTGTGTTTCACTGAAAAGACCTACGGAGACTGGGGTAGAGGGGGGGAAGATAAGCTGCGTGAGAGAGTCCAGAGATACACGCCAGCGTTGATGTAGAGCGCTGGGAGACACTCAAGGACTTAGAGCCATGGAGAACACCCCCAAGGGCGCACCCCAAAAGGACTACAGTAAAATGTCCAGTGTAAATTCAACTCTACCAGAGTACATATGAGTTCAATTGGGACCATATTTACTCTAAGAGTTGATTTAACACTGAACATTTTACTGTGCACCCATGCCGTTTGGCCCTTTTCCCCAAACATTTCCTCCTAAGATGGGGTTAGAGTCGCTCCTGATTTGTGCTTAATTATGACAGCACAGTTTTAAAGCACTGACAAAATTTCACTCAGGTGTGAAGAAGTTTGAAATAACACATCTGTAACCTCGGGTGAGAAATAATAATAATAGCTGCGGTGTGAAATGTATAAAGCTGAATTTCAAAGCAATCCCATTTCTCACCGTGAAAAAATATCCCCCAGCCTCCCGCTGGCAGAGACAAGCTCTCTGTACCGCCCCTGGGCAGTGGCGCCGCTCGCTCCCCTGAATGGAGCATTAAAATGAACTTTTCTTCCCTCAAAACATTCATACAAGATAAACAGTCAGAGTTAATCTGTTCCCCTCTGAAAAACGCCACTGCAACAATAGACACTTACCCTTTCTGTGCGGACGGCAAAATGGCATGTTATGACAAGTCTTCAATGGGTAATAAAATACACAAGTCTTGGGTGGCCAGACAGCCTTGAATCGCAAGCGCTGGGATAAATATAATATGTATGTGAGCGTGTTTATGTGAGCGTGTGTGCGTGTGCGTGTGTGTGTGTGTGTGTGTGCGCGCGTGCATGTGTGGTTATACTGTGCATTTACTGTATACATTTCCTTGGGTTCTGTTTTAACTACAGGTAATTATTAAGTGTCAATGACGTAATCTCAAAGCAAACAGTAAATTCTGTTTAAAGCTCAACTTGTAAAACGACAGAAATACAGCAATGGAGGATGCTTTATAAGAAACTAATCAGCTCCACAATTTAAAGATGGCAATGGACCAGAAATAGAGCTCTGGACATGAGACCTCATTTGTGGATCTGAAATGATGTGTCCTTTAGTTGTAAGCCTGATGGTCAGCTCTTAAAAGAAAATATCATGCGGAATGACATCAGAATAAAAAAACCTTCATAATTACCACATCACAAGGGCAAAAAAAGAAGAAGCCATTTATAAAAGCCATTAGTATACTAATGCACGCCAAAAAAAACCTTCCCTAACTGGCTCATTTCACATGAAATCTGAAAGTTGAATATAGCTGCCTATTAAAGAGATACTCCATTATGTCCACATGTTCCACCTTTCTCAACCAGGTCTCCGTGCCAAACAGACCAAACCAGAGAAAACCAATGCGGCCATTTTAAGTGTGGCCAACACCCCTCCTTCCACCATTTCTTCCAAAGATTCCAACAGAGGACAAACGGCAAACGTATGCGAGTAAGCGCCTTCGAATGGAATGGAATCAAAGATGGCACCTACCTCTCCGGGCTGTGGCAGGGTGAGCTTGGGCAGCTTGTTCTTAGCGTTGGCCCCGCCGGCCTTGCTGTCCAACAGGCCGCCGAACGGCGCTCCGCTGTACCCGTCCCCGATCTCCACGGGCGGCTTGAGCTCCGGCGAGTCGTTGGGGACCTGGTCCTGGCCGTCCATGGGCCGCACGTATGCGGTGGGTTTCTGCTGGACGGCGCTGGGTTTGCAGTGCAGGCCCTGGGGGAAGGTGGGCGTGGACAGGCCACTGGGGAGCAGGGACGTGGAGGCCACGGGGGAGCCCGAGGAGGCGTGGGGCCCCGCCAGATCCTGGTCCGCGGGTGACTTGCCGTGACCGCCCTCCTTGTAGGCGTGGTCAGCCGAAGGCGGGGCCTTGGAGGCCTGCCCGTGCCTCCTGCTGTGGGAGGACGAGGCCACGGGCGCGGGGCTGGAGTCCCCCTTGTGCGTTTCCGCCTGGCCGCCGAACGGGTCCTCGTGTCGGCCCTGAGGCTGCTCGTGGCCGGACGTCCCGTGCTTGCCCCGCCCGCACGCCGCCCCGCCCCCCTGGACCCCTGGCTGGCCCCCCCTGGAGCAGTCTGAGGGGCGGGACTTCTTGGAGCCCTGGTGAGCGTGCGGCAGGGAGGAGCCCGAAACGGAGGAGGACTGGGGCGGGGCCATGGGGGCGGGGCCCTGCTGGGAGGGGGCCGTCCTGCTGCCCCTCTGGCTCTCTGAGAAGAAGCTGGATTGGTCAGGCTTCTCCATGGGCGTTTGAGGGGCAGAGTTCTTTGGGATGCCCACCAGGTGGCTCTGGTTGGAGTGGTTGGTCAGAAGCTCCTTCATCTCGTCGTAGTTGCCCAGCGTGTTCTGAACCCGGTTCGCCAGGGCATCGCCTTTATTAGTCTGCGAAGACAAAGAAGCAAACGGTTAAAACCTGCAGGTAACACTTCCCCTCCGACCTCTACCCTGGACTGTGATCACAAAGGGAGAAGAGAGGATTCGCCTCTCCAGACGGCCCAGAGAGAGCGCCGTGGTGACAGCACTGTCGACGGCTGACTCCAGGGTGTGAGCGAGCACGCCTTGGTGAGCAAGACCATTAAAACTGCTCATCAAGCACTGTCAACTTTTGTTGTGCAGTTATTCAGTGATGGAAAAAAAAAAAGGTTTTCTCTGCTACCGCAACGGCTAAAATTGGCCTACTGCTGATGTACCACAGTGCCGTAAAGGAACCACCCACATCACTTTAGAAACCATCATTTAAATAAGAAAGAAAAAACCCACCAGAGTTATTATTATTATTAATATTATTATATATTTATATTTTTTGTACAAATGGGAGGCGGTGTAATATCTTAAAAAGTGATTCAGCAAGCAGCACGGTGGGTATTATGGTGCGGATCTATTAAATATATACCTTCGCACTCTGGGCTGGGTTGTGGCTCCCCCCCCAAGTGGATTGACTTGATGCATCTGTCTGTCAGTGTAAAGAGGCAGGGTATTCATGATTTGCGGGAGGAAAAAACAGGCCAGTAATCTAATAAAAACATACCTCAAATCTGAATTACATTCATTCAGGGGCTGTGTTAGGATTTGTTCAGTAAAATCAATCTGAAAGAACCCACTTATTTTAAAGTATCCCTCTTTTCATCAAATTTGGAATTCACTGATTGTTTTTTTTCTCCAACAAGATGCCCTAGTTCTAGATAATTGTTTTTCTTTTAGGTTTTTTTTTTTCCAGCATATCAGAATTTTACACAATATCCCCCAGATAAAGTACAGTCTAAATCAGCCCATGCCTTTTTTAATGATCAACACATAGCCTATTATTTCTTAATATGTAGCAAACCTGTCTCTTATTAATTCAGAAGAATTACATATTTACACTGTACACCAGTACACTTTAACTGGACTTCCCATGTAGTATATGCTACTATGTACAATTATCAAATGATGACATTTATCAATTTAAAAAATGCACACATTCTTAAGCAACATTAAATATAATCAGGCATGAATATAGTCCTTGCATCAAATAATATATGTATCATTCCGGAGCATTTTTAAGTAACTGCAAATTTGGTTCTTACATTTTGCAATAAATAACAATTAGCAATAGAAAACAGTAAATAAATAAATAAATAAATAAATAAATAACAGTATGGCCCAAATGGTCCACATAGAAGAGAATGAAAGCCATTTTAATGCAGTGAGAATCATCGACCGCATAATTAACAAGTGTAATCTGAAAGAATGGAGGATGCCAAGTCTGTGTTTAACTTAGATATTTGGTAAACCCCGACCCCTGACCCCAGTATCCCTTCAAGAAATTCGCCCCATAAAACCTTTAATGGCATTATGGCTCGTTGTTAATAGATTTATTGCAATTAAAATCATCCTAGTAGAAAGCTATTCTGAGCATCACAGATGTCTTGCTTTATTGCACACAAGCTATAATAGAAAAGATAATTGCTGGTTGTAGGGCTGCCTTGTTTGACCCTGGCTAAACATAGTGGCGGCGTACTCACTATTACGACCTGAGCTTGTGTCAGTGAGAAACCAGAGAGCATGTCTGTCAAGCTTAAGCTGAAAAGAGTTGTGCTGTAAATCAGTCACCATGGTGACAAAATTCAAAATCAGGAGCTGAGCCAACTGAAATTGCAAGATGAAAGGAAATGTTAACGACAAGCTATCAAACTGGACTAAGTGGTTCACATGATCCGTATAAAGCCAAAAATCATCTGACCTGACAACCAGCAGCCAACAAACACAAGTTAATTACCACAGCAGCAGACACCGTGAACTGCAGTGCAAGAGTTTCTCCAGCATGCCATCTCCATGCACATAAGTTACATTTTTCTGCTCTATTTTTGTGACCACAGATGAAAGCCGAATTGCACTGCTGCACTTAGAATTAAAATATGCCACATCTTGTAAAAACAAAGCAGCCTTTTTTTTTTAAGAGAGATACGACATCACACAATATATGCTCTGTGCAGGTGAGAGTCTGCGAGAATTTGCAGCGATTGCGGGCGAAACAAAGCCGTAGCTGAATCAGCACCTTAGCAGGCCAGCCTGGACATCGCAATTATCTGAAAATTGAAAAAGGAAAGGCTATGAAAACACTTCCCGTGATGTAAGTGCCTTGTGAAAGGTGACTCTTATAATGGGATGTGTAATGCACTGACCCCAGCTACCATGTTAGTTTAGCATTCATCGCTTGCAGAAAAGGCAGTGGGAGGACGCGATAATAGATACCATTGTTACGGATGCACACGTAGGGCAGCGCTCTTGCATTTTTCCCCCGTTTATCACTGCAAAGACGTGAGCGCGCTGATTCTCTTGACAGCGCTCGGAGGTTTGAGACGCACGCAGGCCACAATTGCAGACCTGGTATTTTTAGCGCCGTGCGGGGACCTGCGAGGGCGCATTTAAAGGGTGCGGCGTGGAGCCTCTCCTGCTGCTGCGATTTTTCTGCGAGGGAAAATCCATCTGGGCTCGGCACAAAGGCCTCTTGTGCAGCGGGTTAGCCGTCTGCTCCGGCGTGGCAACACTGGGCTGTCGCCAAGGGCACATTCTGCATGCCGACTGGGGCTAGAGCGCGCCACTGCTTTAATGTGCGCTAGGCAGATTAGCGAGCTCAATTATAGCTTCATCAACAGCGAGAAAGAAATCGTTTTATTATTATTATTATTATTTGGCAAAAATGTATAGTTTCAAGTATACTTACTGAAACAAATGGACAATGTTGTATCAACTGAAAAAAAAAAAACAGTAATTGCTTGAATTGCTCGAATGTATTATTTAAATATAAAGACAAAGCTCACTGCAGTTAAACTGGATCTGGAACCCTGTGAAAACTCTACAATATTAACAGTATCCTTGGTTAATGACATAAAACAGAGGGGAGATTAGTGCTGTACCTGCTAAGCGTCAATTAGCCCCGTTGCAGAGATTGTTCAAGTATTCATATAAAAATGTAGTATTTATTAAAGAGGCACTTGTTCCTGCTTTAGCCAGAACTACCTTCAATCCCGCTGTACCTCTTTTGAAAAACTCACTCAAGGGCTCAAAGCTCAGATGACCTCTCAACCAAACTCAGCAAAAATCATCTTAAAAACCTGTGATGACACTTTGCAAATACTTCCACTTAATTTTCCCTTCCCCCAGAAGTGGCATCTAATGAAGTTCCGAAGGGGTTTAGAGATTTTATATGTTGAAGGCATTAGAAGGAAAAATCTAAGTCATGGAGGGAAAAAAAAGCATCTGTTCTCTCCTCTCCAGCCGTTCTTTTTATTTTTATTTTTCCTGGGAAACGGCTCTGATAATGACCTGGTGCATGCTGGGAGCTGGGAGCAGGGGGAGCTGAGAAGCGAGGAATGTACTAGTATGTAAAACACAGGTTGCTTGTGATGTACGGGGGTCAGGGCACTAGGGTGCCGCTGCTGGACGATGGAGGATGAGGCTCTCAAAGGACTGCTTTGTTTGCCCAGCCCCTCCTCACCCAACCCTCCAACCCTATACATGTAAGATCACACAACTTCCCACCGCCATGCTCTCACAGTAACCTTACCGCCAAACCCCAACCCCCTCAACCATGCCCTCCCCATTCTGTAGAGGTCTCACTTGGAAAAGAGGTCTTAAATCTCATTGTGGTCTATGGTAAAATAAAGGTTTAATAAAGGTTTGTGTGTGTGTGCATATATATATATATATATATATATATATAGAGAGAGAGAGAGATAGAGATAAATGAGTACAAATGTATATGTGCTCTTTGCTAGATAAGAGAAGAAAAGCTTGTTGATCTCAGCAGTAAATGCTAATGTTCTTCTCTCTGATGAGATCTGAATGGAATCCAAAATAAAAAGCACAAAAAAAACACTTTAAAGAAAAATAACATTATTTTTTTATTGTGTTTACAAAGCGATGCATTTGGGGGGGGGTGAGACTGAATAACTGACGCAAACGCGCGGCAACGTTCATTTCACTCGTAGTCTCTGGCGGCTGGGAACTCTACCACACCTCGGAGGATTCTTGTGCCGGCTGTGAATCTGACTCCGCTTAAAGAACGCTTCCTAAATTGCACTTAGGAAAACATCTCAGAAATAGCTGTGGGCGCGTAAAGGTGTTGAGTTGTCGAGGAAGGCGAAGCGGCGTGCGAAACGGCGTGCGAAACGTGCTTCGACGCAAGGCCTTTGATAATTACGCTCCACATGCCCCTCTCACCTTTATTTCTTTTCAAGCCGTTCCAGCTCTGATGTTCGAGCCAGAGGTTTATTTACCGAGGCTTTCCTGTCAGAACATTATTTTTACAGGGTCCCTGCCTCGCCTCGTGTTACCATGAAGGAATCCGTGTTGATACCAATATCCTGAACGGGGCGGCGGCCCGCATTGTGACGGACGCTGTCGCGCGGCTCTCGTATCCCTCCCTCCAGACGTGGGATTGGCAGAGTTTACAATGGGTCTTGTGTTCTCCTGTTATGAGCACCCTGGGACTCACCTTCCCGGCCTGAAACTCAACAGCCCAAGAGGCGGGGGCCGGTGCCAGCTCTGCCGCGTTTTGGTAAAGGGAAAGGGAAACGTTATCTCCTTCCTCCAGTCAAAACAGAAACGGATACAACGGCTCCGCTCTGAATCGCCGTTCTGTTTGAAGGATGTTTCCCAGATTTGAATCCTTGAAAGACCCTCTTATTCTCATCAGTTCAGGACCATAAAAAAAAATCTTTACCGGGCACACATAACCATTAGTGCTTCCGAATAAAGGTTATCAATAAAGGCCTAAATGTACTAACACCTATGAGATGTTATTTGAAATCAATAGAGAGCTGACAGGCTATGAAAGGGAGCCAAGCAGTGCACATACATTGAAGAACTCTTAGGAAAGAATGCTGCATTAAGAGTCAAGCGAGCTCCTGAAGACGCTACCGTGCTCAAAATGAAACCATAGAAATCACTTCACATGGCTCAATCCCCTCAAGAATGCATCCTGGGATACCAGATGAAAGAAGAGCAGAAAAAAGGGGTTAAAAGAATAATACCGGTTTCACACACTACACCTCTTTTGAACTGCAGAGGGTGCAACTTTGCATTGCAGAAATTAATTAACCTTCTCTAACTTTAGTCCTTGTCTGTGACAGACCCCATGAATAAAACATATCACCGGTGACGAATAACACAGCGAGCATTTGTAGGAACTCACAGCAGGTAAAAAAAAAACACTGCAGTGTAGCTGAATAATTTCACTCTTATTCCACAATCTGCTACTAACTTCTTAACAGTTGCTTGACGACGGATGGAGGTAGATATTGTGAATATTAGCGAGCGGGGGATTGTCTCTTTGCGAGGCGTAAGTGGTAAAGGACTGTCACTGATCCAAAGCAAGCAAGCGAGGTTTACAAAGGGCACAGAAAGAAGTCGTACCCACGGGCAGAGAGAAGTCCGGAGAAGACCAGAGTCAACAGGGATCAGAACGGTCTGTATGCTGGGGTTTCTTTGAAGGTGATGGCAAATCTGGGAGACAGCACGCAAGTCCCAAACAGCTGTTAGCAACATAGTTCCATTAAACAGGATTAAAGGGGATTAACGACTGGCAAACCCAAGAGATGGAGACAGCACAAACGCCATTTCGCAGGGAAAAAGGTGCTGCTTTTAACTTGTGCTCAGTGCTCAGAAAACACATTAAGCAGGAAAGATAAGGAAAAAGCTAATAGTATGTGAGTTTTATCCCGGGAGAGGAACGGCTTTACTGCAGGGACGGTGTTTGCAGTCCCAGCACAAACATGTATAAGCGCTGTGGCTGTATGGCATACACAGAGCCATTAGAATTGTGCTTGGTTTTCTCATGATTTAAGGAAAAAAATAACAATCAAAGGCAGACATACACGTTTGTGTACTTTTCGCTTCTGTTTTCGGACATTCTTCAGCACGACGGCGCCCAGGAATTTTCTAACGTGCAGAATGTGGCACAGCGACTGCGTTCCTGTCCTTATCGACTGCAAGCCTGGCGCAATTCCGCAGCTGCTAGCAGTCTAGCAGAGGAATGCTTGGAACAGCAAATTCCAACACATTCCGGCACATTCCAACGGGAACCAACGCAGACACAACCGCATCAATGGCGACACTTTTCCAGTGTGCCGTGAGCCATTCCGCCTGAGCTGACGGCCATCCCCGGCGTTGAAGATAAGTTAAGTTACCCCGTGGGGTAATTTGTCCTCTGCATTTGACCCATCCTAACTACTTAGGAGCAGTGGGCAGCCACAGTACAGCGCCCGGGGATCAACTTGGTCAAGGACAATGGCAGGAGTTTACCTAACCTGACATACATGTCTTTGGTGTGGGAGGAAACTGGAGTGCCCGGAGGAAACCCACGGGAATACGGGGAGAACATGCAAACTCCACGTAGAGAGAGGACCAGGACCGGGATTCGAACCCAGAACCTCTTTCTTGCAAGGCGAGCCGTGCATGATGACCGACAACCGTAGGCTACAACATGATACTAGTTTTTTTTGTTGTTTTTTCCCCCAGCTTCGGTCATTCTTACTCATCTCGGCCGGGTATTAAAAATGTCTCTTAGCGGTTGAGGATCCGGCCTGGGGGAAGATAACGGATGTGTGCTCTGCTGATTAGAGAGAAAAACCCTTGCACAGATTGTGCCAGAGCTGAGCTGGAGCGAGCAGGGAGAAACTGCACACTGTCATGTGCACTCTGTAATTAGCCTTCACAAGAAGGCAACCTAGTGCTATCCACCCAACATGGCTCCATGGGCAGTGATAGACAGGCTATGAGTCCTGTTTCCTTGAAAAACAAGCCACCTCGTAGTTTTCAGACAACCTGAATTGTTTAAAAACAGCATACGATATATATAGTTTTTTGAAAACAGGAGTAGTATGCTCATGAAAAATGGATATGTAGAGAAATATAATACATACAAGTATAATACTCTTTTTCACTCATTTTAAACTTCTGCAAAATACTAAACAATGCTAATCTCCATGAAATATCGTTAATTGTATGCCCCTATTCTCCATGCATAGCTCTGAGGTTCTGAGCTACTCTTAGTTGTCCAAATATTTTGTCACACTCATGAGAAAGCAATATATTAATGCCTGCTAAAAACCAAATGTGACATGCAAGCAATGGATTATTAATATTGAGTGAAAAACACATTAAATTAAAATTGAGTGAAAAAAAAAAATGTGTGACAGGAATAATAGCTTTAATAGCATGTAAATCCATACAGCATTGTAGAATATACTGTACTTCAGAGATTCCTCATTAGATACGACCAGGAAGCAGAAAGTGAATGAGTGTAGCGTGAAAGTCTGGTTGCACTTGAACAGTAAACGCAGACCGGCCCACTACACACGCCCTGCCGGGTACCTATCCAGTCCGATTAGGGGGCTCAACCCGCTGGAGAGGGGTGGCCACTACCGCCAGGGCTGCATTGATCCTGCACTCACACCACATGAACAACAGAATCTCTCAATATTGACACCCGCTTAGCTGTGCTTTCACACTCTGCCTGCAGGGCACTTTGTCTTCTCGTCTGGCTGTAATGCAAAATGGAGGGAGGGAGGGAGAGAGGGAGAGAGAGGGAGGGAGAGAGGGAGAGAGAGAGACAGAGAGAGAGAGAGAGAGAGAGAGAGAGAGAGAGCCTTCATGGCACTATTGAGCATCAGTGTGGCCGTTTCATTGTTACGCTGCATCAGTGTAACAGTAATGAGTGTTTTTGCTCAGTATCATCGATGTCAAATGCTGATTAGATCAGTCAAGCGAGATGCCTTAAAGCTCTGTGGTAACAGAGTAACATAACCTGCAAAGTTTCCAGAGACTGCTTCTGATACGCTTTAATTAGATACAGTATATGTGAGAACCTGCTCTGAAAACCTTAATAGACTTGATTCCTGAAAACAGGGATGCACTTTATTTCTTTAAATGCTATATTCAATGTATTATGTTGGGTACAGAAAACAGCGGGCTGAATACAAGGCTTAAAGTGCTCAGTCCTGTATCTCTGTCCTCTGACGGTTTAAAGGAGGGGTTTTTTGAGGAAGAGTGAAGAGTGGAGAAGCTTGATTCTCAAGCACACTTCAACGCCGGGCTATCGTGTACATGCATTCTGTTATCTTGTTAGAGTTCCCAAATTAAATATGTTTAAAGGACATTATTACTATCTCTTTGAAAGCCAAGACAGTCATCTAGTAGACATGACCCCCTTGTACTGAGACCAGTCTTCGAGACAAGACAAATTTAAAAGATTAAGGGTACATTGAGTGAGTATCTCAGTACAGGAAAAACTGTACTGCGTATTTATAGTACATTATTATTATTTCAATGCCTTGCTGATACACTTATCCTTAGTACTTTACCAGCAGTAGCTTATGTTGCCTATGTTACCCATATCTGCTGATTCTCTGATGCAATATTGGTAAAGCGCCGAGCGCAAGGCCACGACTCAAACCAGCAGCCCTCTGACTGGAGGCCCAATTCTCTGTGAATCATTGCTTCCATTCACATGCTTTTGTATGAGACATTCTGTTCTCTAAAGGGTAAGCTTAGGACAACGTGTGCTGCTCCCTTTGCCCAGGAGAACTTCCTATAAAACAAACAGGGGCATATATAGAGCCGGACGACTGATTTAAAATACATTTGAGGGAAAACAACTTTATAGACAGACGGGGAGTGGTGCAGGAAAAACGGGAGGAACATTCCAAAGTCCCCGGAGGAGTCTCGCAACCAGAACCTGACAGGCATCCGACTCGGATATAAACTTTCTCTCTTTTTATTTTTTGCAGGTACGTGCACTGGAAAAGAGAACAAGTCTCTTCAGGGAAGCCAAATTCTTTTCAGACCAACAGAGGTGGAGTTGGGGGAGTGGATTGGGGGGGGTGGCAGGGTGAGAGAAATGTGAGGGGGGCGGGGGGCAGTTTGGAATGGGGAAAATGAAGTCCCACGCTGTGCTGCTCTACTTTTATTTAACAATCCCTCTGCCTGTTGCCGGGTAAAAGGCCGGCGGAGGACGAGCGAGCGGCGCCTCTGATTGGGCCTCCTCGACATCTCTTACCTTGTATGGCTCCCCGAACAGATTAAAGCCGGAGGAGAACAAATCTTCATCCCGCGGTACTTCCTGCGTCCTCCTCTCCCACTCCTTCTTCTTCAGCGCACTGCGGTCCTGCTCGTAATGACTGCGGAGACAGGGAGGGGGGAGGGGGGGGGGGGGGGGGGGGAGAGAGAGAGAGGGGGGGGACAGACAGACCGTAAGGATGATTCCGGTTGGCATGCGAAAAATAAATGCCCAATCCCCGCCTGGAAGAGATTTAAGGGACGCCCTTATCTCGCTAATAGGCGCAAGCTGACACTAAGCAGATGAAGGATACTCGGGCCGGAGATAAAATAACCGGATCGGCGCTTAAATACTTTGTTGTCGACCGGTGGAGAAACCGTAAGGGTTTGAGTTACGAAATTAGACGGAGCACAGAGCAGCGGTGGCAGCGGTTGAAAGGACCGCAGAGCGTTCCAGGCGGGAGGCTGAGATTTAATCTTATCACTTTGTTCGCCTTCAGTAAAGGGTTTAAGCAAAGGTTACGTTTTTTCCAAATGTTGCCCTTAATTTTTTCCCCTTTAATTTCAGAGACCCGCATCACCATAATAATGCCGTATCAAAACGAATGACGCTTACTATTTTACTGTATGGAAAATTGCGTTTTAAATAAGGTTAATGACACCGCTACCTCGGCTACAATTCATAAATCTGACAAATGTATTTTACCAAAGAAACAGTTAATCAAATAGACAAATCCTGTAAGTTAAAATATTCATGTTAGTTTCAAGATCAAGAGAAAGAAAGATATTTTAATTTGAGGTTTTAACGTTTCATATCATCACATCCCAGAGCACACAGAACTGAATATCTGAATACTCAGCTCCAAAAGACCTTCCATCCATATTAACAAACACAGAATCAACTTCATAGCATGCGTTTCTTTTTTATTTTATTTATGAGGGGTGGGGTAGGTTTAACCAGAGCTTAATCTGAAGTGTACAGTTCTCTGAGTATTTCCAGACGGTAGAGTCCAGAGATGGTTGATTGGACTCACACAGCTAACATCAGAGGGAGTAGCACCTCGATGCAAAGAGCAGCTCTGAACAAAGGGCGGTTCAAGACCCCCCCGTGTCAAAACCGAATCTCTTACAATGACCCGCATTACCGGGTCGTCTCCGGGTCGTCTCCGGGTCTCCAGCCAACCACGGGCCTCCCTCCGGGCCCGGGGAAGGGCAGACGGGCAGCCGTTAGGGAGCCTGGCGATCCAGGAGTCCGTGACATGACAAACACGAGCGATCTTTATTACTGTGTGGTCATCTGTGGAGTAAACCACACAGTCTGGCAGAGCAAAGTCTGAGTGCTTTATGTAATATTAAAAATGTACCCTGAGGTTTAGATAAGAGCCAGCCAGGCACACTTCTACACTTCTGCTACATTCTGGCTTTGCACAACATTTATGGAAGGTTTGGATTTACAGCAACTGGGGGTTATATAGTGACTGTGAGCTACCCAGGTTCAGTCACAAAATATGAACATTTTACACTGAAGGACAGCTCGATAGAGACTATCAGCTCTTTCAAGTGTATTTCAGGAAGTACGTTTTTTTATATAGAATATTAGCCTTGTGGAAATATAAATATTACTGTTTGTACTATTAAACATAAAAGAAAAACAGAGGTTACTGTAGGTACTTGCTATTATATCATCCCCCAGGTAAATGCTGATATTAAGAAAATGAGCGCGGCAATAAAATACATTATTATTCTCACACAAACATAATCTTCTCATACAGAAGTATCGCTCTTTGTTTACGAAGGCACTTTAAAGCCACAGAGGACCGTTCTCTGATAAATGATTATTAGTTTACCTTCCAGTGGCCTTTTAACATCTGAATATAATAGGAACTTGATTTCAGGTTTTCTGGGAAAACAACTAAGATGAAAAACCTTTAACTGATCCCCAGGGATCACCAAGTCTACCACGGACACACAAGGGCTGTGTCCGTATCAATGCCCTTCCATACTATTGAGTATGCTAGTTGAGTACACTGTATGAGAAAGTTGTTAAGTAGGCAAAATGTTCTCAAATGAAGTGTACTTAAAATCCCTGGATGATATACTTATTTCCATGTTTTCGCTGATAATAGTATGGAGCATATTTTTTTTTGCATACTGCATGTCACTAAACAGTATGCAGTAAGCAGTACACAGTATGCTAGTACACAGGACACAGTAGATAGGACGCAGCCCACATGAAAGGCCTCTGTCCAATCAAGCATTTTCCCTGGGTTTCTATTTGTCATAGGACAGGTCTTCGAAGTCCGCGCTCCCACAGCCGGGCCGTGTCGAGTGCGACGTGTGCCGTGCAAGTGGATTCCGCCACCGTGTTGAGATCTATCACGGCGGAACCATAAGGAGCTGTCCTGCAATTGGCCATGATAGATAGGAGACAGTGACAGAGAGCGGGAATCAGTTTGTTTTCAATCTACCCTCGCTCTGCGCAAACACACCTCAGGGTCTTCTGGTTTTTTCCAAAGCATTTAATCCATCACCAAATTATTTTGGAAAGGGGGAACTGAGGGAGGAAAAATGAGGCCCCGTTCGCGAGCGACAGGCGATTCCTTTAATAGGAAGGAAACCGACGGAGGTAGATGGAGAGAGAGAGAGGGAGAGAAAGAGGAATAAATATGGCTGAGATTGACGGCGGGCCCTCACAGTAATGACAGCAAGATGTCAGTTATCTTTATGTTGGCTGGCTTTGCGCATCTGACAGCGCGCTCTGACAGCCCGATAGATCAAATTTACAGCTGTCACAGGCCTCTGCGAAACAGTGGCTTCCCCTGACACCAAATTACTTTCTTAATGCAATGGTGTTTTGGGTAGATGTGGAAGGGGGCACGGGTGGTGATGGCAGTGAAGGTAGGTGGGGTGGCGAACTCATAATTAAGACACTGAACGGAGGTAAGACCTGAAAAATCCTCAAGGTGTGTCGGCGTGCGTCACGTGATCGCAGCACTGGGATCCAGGAGGCATGTTTGTTCTTTTCTTTTTTTTCCCTCTCAGCTCCCATCTCCCGTGTTTTCCAATCCGTTAATTAGATAGAAAATTCCGGATGACAATATGAATAGCAGATTGCGGGTTTCTCTGATGCTATCGTTCTGGCAAAATGTGGCATTTGCAGTTTGTTTTTTACACCCCCCCCCTCCTCTACCCAACGTAACATAAAAAACCTAATAGTGATATCTGCAGTAAACCGAATGAATTTAATCTCCACTGAGCTCCACTGCACTTGGAAGATAACCAAATAGAGCACTTTTTCCCCTCTTTCTCCCTCCTCCGCTACCCAGCAGAGCAGGCGGCCCCACTGAACGCCTCGCACAACGGCCGCCGCAATAAGCCGAGCACGGCTCCGCTATTACAATTTAACAGCCAACAACAGTCGCTCATTTCTGATTTAAACAGCAATTATTAATTTGAAGCACCGGCTAATTAAAACTACAGCCAAGCATTTAGCCCCTTGTTACAATTATTTCGGCAGTTTATAATTATAAGGACCTGCTTATCTGCTCTATTAATGCACGAAATGGCGGAGGTGGGAATCGCAGCCCGTTTAATTCCCCATTTCTCACGGAAGGGGACAGGGCTGATGACCGGATCACCGGTGCCACTCGTCGCGGCGGCTCTGGGGCAGGGCCAGGCCGAGCGGGCAGGCGGGGCTTAAAAGAGTCACGAGGAGAGAGAGCGCGGTGACCCAAATAAAATACCTCATCACCAATGAAGGGTGCCCTCATTTTAATTTGGACATATGGTTTTTTTAGTAGATATAATTTCCTCATAATGTGAC
The DNA here is from genome assembly GCA_029718625.1 of Synaphobranchus kaupii. Lineage (NCBI taxonomy): Eukaryota > Metazoa > Chordata > Actinopteri > Anguilliformes > Synaphobranchidae > Synaphobranchus > Synaphobranchus kaupii. The sequence continues at coordinate 32,274,217 of CM056393.1, read as the reverse complement.
CATATTTCAATGAGCATGGATTCCTTACGATTCCCAGCTTTAAACGATGGGTCTCCAGTGAAGGTCACATGACAGGAAAGCCATACATATTGTGGAGGCCCTCCGGTCAAAGCCCGTAATGCAAAATGCTGTGTAATATGTAGGACACATTGCTGTCTGGGACAGAAGCCTTCCATAGGCGGCCAGACCATCACTGAATGGGCTCTCCCACATAGTGATGATGTCACTGGAACAGAGGCAGCTCTGACTTGTTGCTTTCAGTCGGTGGACAGGAGCAGGCAGGTGCTGGCATATTTATTTTTTATTTGTCCTTTATTTTAGCAGGTAAATCTCATTGAGATCCAGGATCTCTTTTTCAAGAGCGACTTGGGTACAACAGACACATACAAACACATTGGACAAACAAGTACAGTTCAAAATAAAGATTCAGTCAAAACATTTACAAACATATAAATCAAAAGCAACAAGCAAGTATTTCATAGCAGAACATTGGCATAAAGTGTGCATCTCAGATGAACAGTATTCACATCTAGATCAGTACCTAAAAGCAGTGAGAGACATTTGAGCGCAGACACAACATTCCTACTGAAAAATCCCATATTGTTCAATCAGAGTGTAGCTCAGAGAGCACCGATTTTTACAGGGCTGGGCTCATTGGGCTTTGAAAGCATCCTTTAGTCATGAGGATAATGTTTTGTGCAAGTCATACATCGCATATATAAAGAGGCATTGACCCATGTGGCGCTATAATACATAATCAATCATGACTGACTAAGCTTCCCTCTAGTTGTTTCTCAGGTAAGGGCTATTGCTGGTGCAGATGAACAGGAGCCCAGTGGCGTTGTGTAAGGCACGAGAGCGCTTCAGTTTGGTCCGTCTGGTTGGTCCAGTTCTTGTGTGTGGGGCAGATCAGAATCTCAGACCGATCTCGTCCCAGTTCTGTTCTGTAAGCGGGTTGGGTTAGAGTGCTGTTCTCGGCCCGGTTCTGTAAGTGGGTTGGGTTAGAGCGCTGTTCTTGGCCCGGTTCTGTAAGTGGGTTGGGTTGAGAGCGCCGTTCCCTGCCCGGTTCTGTAAGTGGGTTGGGTTGAGAGTGCTGTTCTCGGCCCGGTTCTGTAAGCGGTTTGGGTTGAGAGTGCTGTTCTCGGCCCGGTTCTGTAAGTGGGTTGGGTTGAGAGTGCTCTGGTGCTGCGGGGCGGTTCTGAGGGCGTATCGCCGCGCGGCGCAGCTGTGACACTCGGGCAGAGGTGCCTGTGTGCCCTGCCACCCCATCTGTTCTCGGCTCGTCCAGAGAGTCTTCAAGCCCCACTTCAACTGCTGCACAACCACGTGTGCATTTGTATGTGTGTGTGGGAGAAAGTGTGTGTGTGTGTGTGTGTGTGTGTGTGTGTGTGTGTGTGTGTGTGTGTGTGTGTGTGTGTGTGTGTGTGTGTGTGTGTGTGTGTGTGTGTGTGTGTGTGTGTGTGTGTGTGCACATAGCACCTGTGCATGAACGCTCAACACAACCTCCTTGTAAACCACAGGACCACAGCGTATGACCCTATTTTTGCCACCTGTCTAAAGTGAAACATTTGCCTTAAACGCCCTTTAAAAATGTTAAGCTATAAGTCCAACAATGGCAGAATTACATTCCCTGGATCATAAATGCACACAGCGACCAAACAGAAAATCCCGGGAAGACGAGGCTGCTGGGTAGCTGCTCTGTCTAAACAGAAGAGTCTCTCAGATTAATGAGTTTCACAGGCAGTAATTGCCAGGTGCCAGGTTATCAACTTCACTCACTTGCCATCCGCACCTCAGGGGATTTGCTCCGTTTCCACAGAGAGGCCATTGTTTGCACTCACCCCCTTAATGATTCTCAATGCCCACACGTCAGTCCTCCTCTGGGCCTGGCATCCCCAAACCATTACCCGTCTCTCAGTCTCTCTCACTTCCCGTCCACGTCTATTACAAAAGTCTAATTGAAATCATGCTTTGGTTTGGTGCAACCTCATAACTTAAGTCGTGTCAAAACAGGGCTATAATGCATGTATTTATTGCTACTGCTATGTATTTATTGTTTTATGAACTGTATATTTGCCCTAATTTCCATCTAATATACTTATATGTGTTTATTTACACACATTTAAGTGCATACTTTGTTGATGTATATGTTTATTAAATACGAAGCTATCATTATTGTTGTTAGCGCTGTACACAACCCCCATGTTTCAGAGATGTGTAGAACAGGAATACAAGAATGCAGAAGCCCATGATTATATGCAATGGCCAATTAGGGAGCATGCCTGGAACTGCGGTAAAGCTGAAATGTCATGTTGTGAATATTTTAAGAGGCAACCCAGGCTTTTTTTCCCTGGCACTTGACCCAATTTAGTGAGCAGACCTCACGACATACCAAGACGTCCGCTTGTCGTCCGGGATGCCAAGCAGACGGGATGAGAAATGGGGAAAATACGAACAACCACTGACCTCATTGGACCAGCACTAGCCTATAACGCACACTGCTATTACTCACAGATTGGTACTGTATACTCAACTAAGCGTGCTCCCAAAAAACATTAGAGAGGTAACACAAAGTTCACACAAAGGAGGCAGGGGTATTTGGAGAGGGGGGGGGGGGGCATTTGTATTGTAATTAAAATAAAGAGAGTGGCACGTACGTGCTTGAACATAGAATATAGCACTCAACCGACGATGTAATAAGCACAGGGATTTATGGTTGCCGTGTGTCCATTATGCTTTTAATGATCCTGCACTGCCGGTTTCGTTCCATTCCCTGCTCTTTATGCATTTCATATCTCACCCGCGCATTAAAAAACATTCATTCTCAACTGTTACGACTGCTTCAAAAACTGCTGCTAAATAGGACATATACTGTATTTTCCCTTTCAAGTACTTTAAACTAGCAGCAAAAATATTAACTATTTCTCTTAACTATTCTGTGTGAATAAAAAGGCATTCTATTTTTTGTACGTGGGGTTATTTCAAAAACTCAACAGTAATGGATCCACTAGAATATAGGCTACTCTGTACTGTCTGCGGGCCTAAATGAAATGCATGCAGTTCCTTTTCCTTCTATGAGCGAGTTACATCAGCAAACATCCTAAATAAGTCCACTGATGGCAAATAAATCAACCGCCACGCTTGCTGAGTTTTTAGTTTTTTTTTTCACTCTTTAAGCTAGCAAAAGGATTTTTAACCCGTGGCTCTTTCTAATTATGTGTGGCCTACACTCGAGCAGCTGGAGAATATCGTTTGAGCACGTTTCATGGACTGGCAGTAGGATGGAGGATGTCAGGAATTTAACCACGTGAATTTCATATGTCAGCACCCTGTAAATATCTCCTTTCCACAGACCCTTGATAGCAACAACCGTGACAGCCCGACTGTATTTTAATACACAGATTTGCATGTATATACTGCTATTAAAAAATAAGACACATGTCAATCATTTAAAAAACAAACATTCTATGATATGCCATAGTATTGGGCATTTCCTGCATTTTTAATGAACCAAATAGCTATGATTACCATGTCCCGCATGCTTTAAGAACATTAAAACATACCCAGAGGCTTATTTCAATGGTGTTAATCCGCAGTTAACGTGATGCCATTGATCCTAAATAAATGTTAATATTGCACAGGGCCAAAATGACTAACTCATAAATCCATATTTATTTTCAAAATTTCATTCAGCTTCATATAGGATTTAAAAATGAAATGTCACTCTTGAAGGTGCAGAAATCTCAGAAAATGCAACTGAACGTAAGAAATGAGCCCAAACTGTAAGGAAGCATTAATCTTCCGCCGCATTCCTCGGGTTTTAATCGATTGGGGGGAAAAAAAAAAACTATCTTAAGTCAAATTTCAAAGAAACTTTGACGAATGGCAGCCCGGCAATTAATTAGATTCCACAGCTCACAATTGCATCGTAATACAACTGGCACTGATAGACAGCAAATTCCACTGGCAGGAGAGGAATCCTAATGACTTTGTGTTGTCAATGAGAGGCCCCCGCTGTTTGGTCAAATTAGAGCGATTGTCCATTTAAACATGCTTAATAAGTACAAATTCCTTGAAGAGCACAGGCCATATTGTCATCATAAGTCAGCCGTCAAGTGCTGCCAAGACATGGGGCCGACACCGGGGATGGATTTAACAAGTACGGAGTCCCGCTGCTTCACACAACGACAGGGAGAGCAAAGTGATCCCGAACGACGGCATCACAGAATTTTAATTAGAATACACGTCTTAAGTGACATCCCACAACACTCGCATAGTAATAGATGCAGTCAGAGTAAACAGGTACATGTTCTTTTTATTGTTTTTGTTTTTTTACAAACATTAGATTTAATACATCAATTTAAGATTATTTTAAGATGCAGATATGTTGGATTTTCCTTGTCTCCTTTAAACATGTGTTTCTGTTGTGGCACAACTTCCCAGGTTGGTTAAGATAGAAGGCAACAATAATAATAATAATAATAATTATTATTATTATTATTATTATTATTATTATTATATCTACAGCACGTAATCATGTCAAGAAAGATACTATGTTCTCTCCACCAGCCACTCCTCTGCGAACACCTCTCATATACTGGACACAAAACATTGCTGCTTTAAAAAGAGCATTGGACAAAAAGCTGGGGATCCCCTCCCACATAATCAAACCTTTAAAAGATTATGTATATATATATATATATATATATAATATACTCCCATCTGTAAAGAAAGAAGAGGGCAGTAGGTATCTATGGGGACTCCAGTGGTGGGGTTAAATAAGGGAACTGCCTTTGATCTGGAATTCTCTCGCTAGGAAAACGGATATGAGGCCGCAGGTAGTTCCATCACATTTTCCCTTATAAGGGCACAAAATAAAACCAGGAAATTAGATCCATCTACAAACAAATGTTTTCTGCCATCATTTTCACACGGCACATAATTACCATTTTTTTCTTCCTGGTTGACAATGTAATAGACAGAAAATACTACATTTTACACCCTTGAATTTATATATAATGCTATTTTTACTGTTCATATTTCCAACCAATGCAGTTCCAGAGTATATTTCCCATGACAAAGCTAAAATGAGAAGCCCTAAGGCAGTGTTCATAGTTCAGAATGGAAACCAGCTTCTAAACAGGAGTTTGCAGGCTCAAATCTTTTCAAACTTTCTTGCTTCAGTACAACACCCATTTGTTTAAATGGAATTCCAAAAAAAACAAAAAAGAAAAATCAATGAAATTGATTTAACTACATAATATAATGGACATTTAAACAAATATAGTATATGAATTAGCCCACAGGCATCTACTTGAAAGCTTGTAAGCTCAACACTACAATGAAATAAAGATTGCTGCGGAATAATGTTTAACATAACTTAACAAAATGCTCTCCTGAAAAGCTAGTGCAGCAACAATTGCTGTATTAAACCTAGGCCATTGCATTTGCAACGTGATGCAAGAATAGTCATGCTTTGTCAAAGGTTCAGGTGCCCCGCATGAATTTTCTCGCATTTGATGTTCTCCAATATGACATTCGCTGCTACCAGTTTTTAGTGCAGTGGTCCCCAACCCTGTTCCTGGAGATCTAGCGCTCTGTAGGTTTTCACTCTCACCCTGAACAACGCAGACCTCATTCAACAGCTAGAAATCTCGTTGAGCTGCGCATTAATGAATCAGGTGTGCAAAATTAGGGTTGAAATTAAAACCTCCAGGAAGACCTTTTGATGATATTTAGTTTGACCGCTGATTTTGGCCAAAGTGGCCGTTCACTGTCCCTGTGAAATAAATTAATTAATAAATAAATAACAGCTCTTATGTATTCTCAGAGGCGTTACGGAGTCGCTCAAACCAATAACGCGCAAAACCAATAACATGACCAATGATTGGTCATGGTATTTGTTATGCACCAATCATTGGTTGTGTTATTAGTTTTGCGTATGCTAAAAGGTTTTGCACATGCTAAAGGTCTTAGTAAATCAGGCCCTATGTTGTCAGAATGTCATATGATCCTTTGCTAGTTTATACTTACCTTGACAACTGCGTAAATGAGAGCAAAACTGGCTCACTGCCTTGTGACAAACTGCATACATTTCACAAAGGATTTGAAAAGGACAGTGTTAAAAGACAACAAATCTAGAAGAAAAGGAAATATCTACGCTCACTGCCAAACAAGGAGGTGGTCATAGGATATATTGATCTCACTGACAGGTCATGTTAGAAATCTGAACTTCTTTCAGACTATTGAGCCGCTTATGCAGGGAGGGATCAGGACAATGTTGGCGAGACCAGAACAGTTACATTCCCATCTAAGGGGTCAAGGTGTGAATGGCTGACCCCTTCAGCAAAGAAGTGATTCTACCGTTTCCTCATCAATCAGCTGATTCCATTCCCACGATAACGGAAAAACTAAAGAGACAAAAAGCCTAGGACAAAGACCTTTTCTCAAGGTTTTTTTTTTGATGCCTCAAAATGTGTTATTGTTAATGCAACTCCCTGCACACAAACCCACAGGGGTCTAATGGGGGAGGAAGGAAGGCCAAAAGAGATGTCAACAGCTACAAGGTCTCAGGCTTTTTTCCTGGTGGCAGAGCGTATTGATTATACACAGCACTTTTGCCACACGCATTCTCCCTCCCGTACTCTCCATTGTGTGCCCTACAATGCATCAATTTCTCCGGGGCCGCCCGTGACTCAATGCGCCGGCTTGGCTTAAGGGCTGGAGCCCGGGTAATCAGCTGCTTTTGAGGAGGAGATAGCGCCAAAGCCTTTGAGGAGGAGTTACCGCCGATCGCCTTAGCTGATGATGTCAATTTTTTAGCGGTCCCCGGAGAGAGGCCAGGCACCCGAAAAAAAAAAAGATATTGCCTCTCAAGCAGCAGGGGTTACCGCCGGCCTCTTATTAGACTAAAGGCTCGTATCTTCAGGAATAAATATGCTTAGGCTCCGCAGCCGTTTCTCACGTCAGTATCGGCGGGCTCGTAAAGATCCCGGCGTACGTGAACTGAGCAGATAAAATCGCTCGGCGGCTTGGCGTTGCGTCCCGCTCGGATTTTCTGAATAAATAACGAAATAAATAAATAAATCAGGAATGTTTATTCATTAAATTACACGTAATGCCCTTTTGGGACCCTAGTTAAATGGACAGTCAGCAGAAAGTGTGTGTGTGCTTATTCTGGTTAATAAAAACTGAGGGCTGGCAGTGCTGATGGTAGTGGAGATAACTCGTCTCTGCGCGCCACTGTGACGGGGAGTAACGCAGCCGTACAAGTAGGCCCACTTGACAGTGTTCAATAGGCAAACATTTTCAAAAATATAATCAGCAGAGCAAACGCAGGGATTACTGACCCAGATACCTGTATACAAGTGTTGCTCCATCCCTGATCAGGGTACAGAGAGATACTTAGTTATCAGGCTGGGGGGCGGGGGTCAGGTGGAAATTTCTATTCATGTAGGGGGCTTTTACTTCAGTAATAACGCAGAAAGAGTGGAAACCGCCAGAGAGCCGATCTCACCGCGCATTGGGAGCTGGCTCGCCACAAAGGAGGCTGTCTTTGAACAGAACATTCCTGGCACCGGGCGGCTGTGAAGAGACATCAATCGACGCGGCGGAGTCTGTCTTTTTCTGGGTGGTTGAGGCTGAAGAGAAAGCAGGCGCGCCTCTCGGTGAACCGACGACGGCTTTTCTCTCTCTTTATTTTTTGTTCTCAAATGAGGGCGCGCTTCAGATAAGAATGCCGTGACACGTCCTCCTAGCATAGCGCTCCGTTTCCCCTCTTTCTCTCCCTCTTCAACCGAGCAGGGATCCAAGCGACTGGAATGGGCTGGAACGCTGTCGTTTGAAAGGGTACGCTCTGAGGTATCATAAGCTCTTACACTGGGGTTGAGAGAGTGTCACAATCACACCCCAATCTATGCACTGGGCCAAAGTAGCACAGCTGGCTATAAGAGCTCTTGGTAACACGTTAGATAACAACGCGGGTACAAATGCATTATACAGAAATACTAGCATCAATAAAAATTAATTGTTTATGGTCAAAAATGAATGTATATATGCGTTATTGAGAAGGCCAGGGAGGCCAGATAGATAGAATGTCTCAGTTGTGGTGTAGCTTACACAGTTGAGATGGGAGTATAGCATCATAGTAAGGTAGCAACAATGCACATCACAGCCTTGTGTGGAATTCCTCTATTTAGAAACCCTGGAAGAGGTGCATTTTTAAGTGCAATTAAGTTATTAATGGTTTCGTAGGTGTTAATAACGGCCCCATCATTGGAAGTGGGACTGGTTTTGTGTTCGGCATCCATGTCTGGCGAATGAGTGAACTGTATATTTCAACACACAATAGGTATCCGTGATTATGTTCACAACGGTGACATAATTTCCTTCTTCTCCTGAGAAAGGTCAAAAGGAATCAGACACCCAATCATTCTGCAACCAGAAATGTAAGCTGAGGCTTTGGGTGTAGCAGAAAGTGACGTTAAACAGGCCAGAGCTGAGCTGCCAAACTACTCTGAACAATTTTCAGACAGGTGGACGGCAGGATTTGGGAATCTCTCTGCTGCTTTTTTTACAAAACCATAAGAGAAAATATGAATCACTGTGCATTGACACTTGTTTATTTTAGGGCTATATATCATGCCCAGTCATTCCTCCAGAACGAAATTACATTATTCCACAAGAAATGAATCACCAAACTTTTTGACCTGGTGGAAAAACTGAAATGTTAGTACGGCAATAAAAAAAATAATGGCTAGCAATAATGGACTTGTTGCAAGTCTGGAATCTTGACTGTAAGTTTGAAACAAATAGATGCCAATAAACTTAAAGACCTTAAGGAGCTGTCACTGTTGATCAGACCAAAAGGCAAAGACATTGAACGCCTTTCCACTTTTGGTACGAGCAACCTGCTGACTTCATGTCATTTGATGAGAGGGCCTTGCTGTGAACTTCAGCGGATTAACAGTGTTTGGTTGTCGTCGCAACCAGGATAACGGTGTGACACAATTGAAGAGTGTTTTTCTAAAAGTCACTCAAAAAAAAAATCTGCCCGCTTTTTACCAATTTTAAGAAAATCTGCATTTTTGTTTGTTTTAAATTGGTGGAGTTCTTTCCATGAAAAATCATATTGTTATACTTAAATCCCTAAAATAATAGTGTAAATGTAAAAATGCAAATATCTAACCATTTATCAGAAAGATTATTCCCACCTTTAAAAATACGGTTTATCAAAACTAGACTTAGCTAATGCGGCTTGGAAAAACTATCTTAAATTATTTTGCCCATTTTATATTGCTCTGTTAGCCATCTCTGTCACATACGCAAACAGATAAAGTGACAACCCGCGGTCCCCTCTCTGAAGCGTACACAAATATACAAGAAGGTGAGACCTTTTAAATTACCTCTTAGATTTCTTCAGTAGGTTTGCTTTATTCTTTTAATAACTATCAAAGTAGAGGTTTAAGGTGCAGCAGATCAGCAATTCCCCCATCTCTCCCTTGCAGCCAGCCCTTTCACTTATAGCCAAGATTTCCCTCCAGTGCGCCAGCCAGGCATGTCCAAAACGGGGCTTTCGATTGATACCATGTGGGTTGGCGATACAAAGACCCATTGTGTTTCAAAAAATTCCACACAAGTCATATTTATTGAGTTTGACTTCAGCTTGGCTCCCACAACAGAAGCAAGAGCTATTCTCAATCCGGGCCTCACGCCGGACAAAACACTCGGATACCTAATTCCCAAATCACACAGCCCCCGTTCTTAATATCATGACTCGCTCTCTCTCTCACTCACTCACTCACTCAAACAAAAAAATAAATGTTCGGAAGCTATCAGTTCATTTCAACTTTGACTACAGAAGAATTGAACAACATGACTTGGTTTGGAGAAAATTTTCTGAATGAACAAGATCAACATTTATTTTTTCTCCCCCTGTTCATCATTAAATCCCCCCCACTTAAAGACTTAGTACTAATTGAAGAACTGACTTTAAGCACTGGCTAATTAACTGAAATGTAAATACATCTTCCACACTGATATAACCCCCACTTTGAGCTACGCAGGATGTGTGGCGCTTTGGCCTAATCTTTGCTTTGCATAGGGGCTTTATTTATAAAACTGTGAGGCAAACCGGTTCTTCAGAGGACATGGCTGCTTGCGGAGGAGATTAATCATTAATACGAGCTAGGGTTGATACATAGCAGGGGATACAGCTGTAGGTTCACGCCACGCTTGGCACATAGGCTAATCGACAGCAAGCTCATCCGAAAAGGGTGAAATGACCCCAAATGCCCACAAGCTGAATATTCCCAGCCAGGAACGTTTGTCGTCTCAGTAAAATCACCCGATATGCATGAAGGCCTCTCGCCTGATTGGGTTTTTTTACTTTTGTGCGTCAGAAAACG